>CAVNYN010204960.1:0-39552 GCA_963692815.1 Nyctanthes arbor-tristis
GATCCAGATCTGCTGTCCCCAAATCCTGTCTCGCTCGCTGTCCCCCCAATTAAATCCTTACACGTGTTTAATTAATTAATTAATTAATATTTGATTAACTAAGAAAATGCTGACTTGTAAATTAAATAAACACGTGTAAGGCTTTTATTGGACGGACAGCAAGCGAGACAGGGTTTGGGGACAGCAGATCCGGACTCGTGTTGTATGTAGTTTTCCTCATTCATGCACCGTCGTATATCACACACACATTAGAATAAATAAACTGTTATTCACAGGCATAAACAAATCCTAACTCCGAAAACGCCTAGGAAAGGAAAATTATACAGATATATATATACACATACCTTCTACACGACATAAACCGCGTGTGTTCAAGAGACCCATTTCGCAAATATTTCTTCCGGGTCACAAATAATATACCAATGCGCTCGCCCCATCACATAGAACATGAAAGTATAGTTTTTTTTGGCCGGAAACCAATTGGGTCACCGGAAAATATCAATTTCAGTTCTGAGATTCCGACACAAGTGTCACCGTTCATGATTTTGAGGGTACAGTTGGGTTGCCCTCAAAGTGATGAACATTTTCATACATATATATATATATATATGGCGAGGAAATCATGCATCAAGAATTGCTTTTTAAATTTTCTTTAAATTCCATGAAAAGGAACTGTAATCGTTGCCTCTAGGGACTTCCATTGTAAATTTGACTAAATTTCATATTCATTACTCCGGTCCCCAAGTTCCATTGATATATAAGTTAGTCCTCAGCTTTTCTTAAATGGTTTAGTTGGTCAACTAACTTTCTAAACCTTATCCTTGACTCCAACAGCTTTCAGAATATTTATTTCAGCCCTCAATTCATTATGAATTTCTCAAATCAAGTCCTAATAACTTACCAAAATTTATAATTTAGTCCCTGTAACTTTAAAAAAGTAATAATTTAATCAATTAAATTACACTAATTGGTTAATCAACTTATTACGACATACTCATGAGGTTTTATTAACATCTTAAAGACCATAATATGCACCAAGTTATTAAATCAAGTATTCTAAATTATTTATGATAATTTCTTTTGCTAGACGAGGGTGCAGTAAATCTTTGAAGTCCAATAAGCTTCACATTCACTCAACCTTTCAAGGAATTTTCAAAACTTTTCAAGTGGGGAATTATGGGCAATGTGGTTTATATTTACTATGTCCTTGCCTTATCTGTGATTTTAGTATGTTAAATCATTGTCATGTTATCTATAGTTGCCAGGAACCGTAAGTGGTTCAGGGTCGAATACGAACCCTTGGGTTAGCCCACAGAGTATATTTTAATATTTGCGTGCAAATGACTGTCAGGGATCCTTAAGTGGTCCAGAATCTAATTCAGGTTCTTGGGTTTATTCCACAGTACAGTTCAACAGACTCTACAGTTTCAACAAATTTCTATAGAATGATTTGACATGTCTAATTTGCATATTTGGTTTGGATTAGCTGTTGCGTACTCCACTGAGTATACTTGTATGCTCACCCCATTTTTAACATTTCAGATTGAGGAGCTCGGTGATGGCAAGCGGCGGCGGTGGAACTTGATTTTAATCAATAACAATATTATCTACCATACTGCTATTTTACGATAATTATTTGACAGCTGAACTTCATTTTTTTTTAAAAAAAAACCTTGGTAGCTTTATATGCTTGTTAGTACTCTTAACTCAAATTGGTGAATAAAGTTTCCGCATTTATTTATAAATTTTGAGTTTTGCAAAATAAAGTAAATTCTTTTTTTGTGCTCGAGCGGCATGATTGTAAAGATTGGAAAGGTCAAAAGCTAGTTTTGGTGACACTCTAAGTTAATAGAATTTGGGGCGTTACAATCTAGTTACCAGCTATCACAATTAAAGAAAAAGAAAAAAAGATAACAAAAAAAGGGGGGGGACATAATCACAGAAAAGTCAGGGAGCTTTACTATTTTACATAATTATCTATGTCAAAGAATAGCAATAGTATTTGGGAAGCAGATTAGGGCTTTGATTTTTGAATTTGGGAATTAAGAAAAATATAAATTAGCAAATTCAATTCAAAGATTCAATGATTTTACTCCATAAAAACCAATTAACCAACTGAATAAAAAAAAAAAGGTAAAGAAAGAGTTGAAGTCATGATTCTTGAAGAAACATTATAATGGGAACTTGGTCGGATGATCGAATTGTCGAAAGCTATGGGGATTCTTTGCCACCATCACCTACCCACCTTGCCAGCGGCTTGCAAGACTAGAAATGGGGTATCCAGTGAGTGGTGCCGATGAGTTGGTGACTGGTATGAGACAGTGAGGGAATCATAGTCATTCACAAGTTTTAGGGCTTAGGAGAGAGAAAGAGAGATGAGACAAAGTGAGAGTTAGAGACAATTACAAATGAGACAAATAGCATGTTCACAAACCATTTCAATTTAAAATTAGAATCTGGTCAACTAATTACATCCACATATTTCACAGAACCTACTTATACTGTATAAATCTCAACAATTCATTCTCACAAAATCTAATTCTATTTTAAAAAAAAAAATACTTTCTGAGCACCTACAAAATTAATTTTTTGATTTAAAAATAAAAAAATCCCCCCAAAACCTAGGCAAGCACATACTCGCCATTGTATCCATGTTAAAAAAGCTATAAGCGCCGTCGTTTAGTGTATATTTTTTTGTTCACTATATAGGAGGAATAAAAATTCCTAAGTTTTGTATTTGAGAGAATAATTCTTCAACAGGCTGGTGTATTATAAAATAATGCTATTTATCTAGACTAGAGACTAGTCTCTAGTATTTTTGACATTTTCTTATTAGATATTGAATGGGTAGATATATCCATATATTTATAATTATCCACCCATCCCAATGTAAAAATACCAACTAGACTAGAGACCGGGCTCCAGTCTAAATAAATAGCACTACTCTATATTGTGTATTAGGCTAATAGTTTCCACAAACTAAACAAAGAGCCAGCATCACATTCATATACAAATAACATAGCACACAAAGGGGGAAGAATAGACTTCCTCGAAAAAAAAGGGAGAATAATAGACAAATTTGTCTTGATTATGGATGAAAAAGTACCATTCTATTTATTTTAGTTCTAATGATCAAGGATTGTGACCAATGAATTCAGAAATATCTCCAAACTAATATCACAAAATGGGTATCATCAATATTCAGGCAGGGTATATTAATCAACGGATTTGTTCAAAAGTTCTTAGCTTGCTTTGATTGCAAAATTGACAGCAATATTTAGACAGGAAAATTGTAGTACAAATTAAAGGTTACCGAAACTATCCTAGTATTATCAATATATAGATATAGATTACGTATTGAAATTTTGCATTTGCAACATCTGCAAAGGTGCCAAGGCATTCCACCGCAAGTTTTGTTGTAGACTAAAAATTTTGCATTTACAACATTGACGAAGTTGCATTTATCTCAAGTTCTAGGAGTTTCAGCCCCCATATAAAAATCTAGCATGGATTATCAAAGTGCAACTTTACATGTACCCTTTATATATATATATATATATATATATATAAAATTAATGAATTAGGTAGTTCCTATATGAATATCCCTTTACTTCTGTCACGCAAAAAAAAAAAAAAAAAAACATATGCAGGTGTAAACTTCTAATCATTGTGAACTTTAAGATGGAAGGTATTCTCTAAAAAAGGTAGAAAATCAAGAAGAAAGTGATGCCAGATTAGGAGAACAAGGAACGAAGCAAACCAGCCTAAAAGGATAAAGCAGCTCACCACCTAAGGAAACGCCTTCGGGATACAAATATCACCACCCAAAAGGATTCAACAAGGGATACAGGGCTGAAGATAACTCACCACTCTTGGAAGCTACCAAACAGATACATAATTAAAACGAGAAAGTATTACACTTCTCAAATAGACTTGTATTATATCTCAAACTTGAATATTCTTATACTTATATGATAGGAATTTTATAGTTGAGACTTGGAACAACCCTCCAAGCATAGGCAATCACCAAAGCAACTAAATAAATCCATGTATTCAACGGTCAAATGACACTTAGGCTTCTAAAATTCTTGGAAAGACAAAACTAGTCCAATTCTCAGGTAGGAAGGTAGACCACCATCGTGAACTAAAATGCTAAGAACTTTCTCTAGAAAAGTTCAAATTGAGATGCATAAAATTTCTTGTAATCCCAACTTCAAGAGCTTTCCAATGTTACCTCATTTTCCTAGTATATCGTTCCTAATAATTCCAAAATCTGAAGAAATTGACTTCTCAGAATCTGAAACTTGGAAATTAACATACTAATAAATGAATCTTGATTTTCACTTGAACCATGCATTGCAATCATGTGAATTTATAGTACAAGAGATGTGGCCTACTTTGCTATATAAATACAAAGATGACTATTCTGACTAGGGTGAATCGGGTTAGGTTCGACCAAACTTCATATCAGTCTGGTGATCCTCAACCCGAGCCAACGCGGCTTGATTGGGGAACCCGACTCAAACTGTGGATCGGGTTGGTTTGAGTTGGGTTCTTGGTTCGGGCTAGCCTAAAAATATTTTATTTTTTATTTTTTTTTTACCCAGCCCAAAAACATGTTTTTCCCCGATACTCTTAACCCTAAATCATAAAAGCCTATCAGATGTATCATATACATGATAAATGGGCCCCCAAAACTATTTTTTTTTATAAAATGGAACCAATACAAGTATACAACCCGTGATATATAAGATAGGCTATCCCAACTTGTTGCAACACACTTTAGACTTCATAAACCCTAGTTGGTAGTGAACGACTTCAAACGTTGGCCAATTTTGATGGTGGCCGCAAACGTTGGCCAATTTTGATTTTTTCTTGAATTGCTTAATCAAACATTCGAGTTTTTCTTTGGTGGAAGAGTGGGATTCGTCAGTTTAGAGGTGCTTATTGTGGTTGAGTGGTAGCAGCACCACTAAAAAGATTTTATTGAAAAGGCCACCAAGTCAGTTGTAGAATGTAGATAGAGGATGCTATTGTAGATAGAGATAGAAGTGGATGCCATTGCAGCTGTAGATAGAGATGGTTGTTTTTTTGAATGAATAATTTAGGGTAAAGTGAAACGGGTTTCTTGGATATAAATGAGTGATAGTGTGATTGCATAACTTAAAATTTGAATTAAGAAAAGAAAAGAAAAAAATTGAAAAATTCGGGTTCAAACCGGTTTTGACCCAATTGACCTGAACAAATCGGGTTTGTCAGGTTTCGATCAGGTTAGGTGCTCCAACCCATAGACTGACCTGATGAAAAAATAATCGACCCAACCTGAGCTGATTCTAGTCAGACTGGTTGGGTTAGCCGGTTTTGAGGGTTGTGTGCCCTGGCCTAATTCTGACTACATACTAATCCTATTAGATTACAAAAATAAAATTATGGATTGATAAATACAATAGAATAATGATAAAAATGTTTATCTCTATCATATGATAAGAATCACAAGTGCTAATGTTTATCTCTATCATGCCCTCTCAAGATAGAGGGTCCATTGGAAACTCTTATCTTGGATGGCATTGTGGAAAATATGGCACTGGAAAGTGGTTTGGTAAGTAGATTGACAACTTGATCTTTGCTGGAGATTGGGGCCACACGAAGGGCACCATTCCGAACATAGTAATGAACAAAGTGAATATCAATCTCTAAGTGCTTCATCTTTGAGTGGAACACTGGATTTGCACAAAAGTATGTGGTACCCATATTGTCACAGTAAATAGTTGGTACACCTAATAATGAAACACCTAACGAATCCAAAGTATTTCTAAGGTAGCACAAACAATAGCACGATACTCTACCTCTGTGGAAAAGCAAACCACATTGTGCTGCTTGCGAAAATGCCAAGAAATTGGATTCGGTGTAAGAAAAATGACGTAAGCACAGTACTAGTACGATCATCAGTGTTACCTGCTCAATCAGCATTAATGAACTAGATGAAGAATGACACAGAGATAACCCACAAAATAATGTGCCACATAATAGCGACGGAGTCTTTTGACAATCGCCAAATAGGTGACTGTTGACAACATAGGCAATGTCCAGTCTGGTAAGAAGAATATATTAGAGACTACCTAATATATCCGACGATATTTGTTAGAATTGGCTGGGGTGTTCCATCATATAGTCGAAGTATGGTTCAATTCACATTATGATCTTTGGTTTAATTCTGTCATCTGTTATATCTCATTGGATATGTTTATTCGATTCATGTTTTGTCATTTTTCTCGTTACTTACATCATAATGAATATCCTATAGTTACTTTAATAGCAATGGTTCCTTTCATAATATTGAGCATTTAAAATTCCTTTGTTTTGTTCATTATCGTTCTAAAGTTTTCAGCTACACTATTTGAGGAAGATAGAAGACTCATAAATTTTTTCCCTATGCTCTCCAAAAATCTAATACCCTCACTGTCTCAAACATAGTCTATTTTACCTTTTTCACAAAAATTAAGAAAAGTTATTGAGAACATAAATTCTCTAAATGATTTTTTCAATATAACTTACTTAATGAAACTAATAGTTATTATTAAACATATAGTAAAAAGGTAAATAGGAACTCTTCAAATTACAAACATGACTATATATTTGGATAATTCAAAAAGAGAAGGTTGAAGGTGGGAGTATTACTCTAGTTATTATTATTATTATATTACTAGATTTTTCACCCATGCGTTGCACGGGAACAAAAAAAGCAATAAAAAAATAAATTAGGAAGTAATTAAAACAGATAAAAAATTAATCACAGTCACTATTATTTTCATTGATAATGAAAAATGTTCAAAAGATTTACATTGTTAATAATATGAATAAAATACTTACAATCGCCATAGAATACATAGCATGCAATTTGGAAAAGTAAAAAAGCAAAGGCTATAAACTAACATACCAGGTTGTCTCACATGGTTAGTTTTGCATGAATAACTATTGCACGATGAAACCAAAGAAAAATGAACACTAACTGCAAGAAAAATATTTAAAAAAAAAATCAAATTATATGTCTACAAATCTTCACAGTATTTAGAAAACAATATGAAAATGCATCACCAGAATGTAAAGTTGAAAGCTTACGGTAAATTTCTGAAAACCTCTTTTTATACAACATTAACAGTTTTGTTGGTAGAACAACCCTGCTCATCACAAATCATAAGTTTTAAGCCTCTTCGATTCATAACCCTTGAAACTCCAACATAAACTGTCCATGTGTAAACAAATCCTTTTTCAGTAAAATACCAACATTCGATAAAGATTGGCCTTGATTCTTATTAATAGTCATTGCATATGACACCATCACTAGAAACTGCATCCTTTGAAATGTAAAAGGTAATCTAATATCAGAAGGAGTCAATGACATTCTAGGTACAAATAATCTATAACTAGCATTCATTCCCAATAAATTTCTGCCTCTATAATATGATCTCCTAGTCTTGTAACAATTTGCCTGGTACCATTACATAACCGTGAAGAATGGTCAATGCTTCTCATTAACATAACTGGTACACCAACCTTTAACTTCAATTGATGGCTGGGAAGACCAGAACATTTGATTCCATTCAAGACCTTAGGAGTATAAAGCTCATGCATCAAGGCATTCTCAAAATTAGATCTAGAGGTAGAATTAGAGCTTAAGTAAGTCTTTAAATCAGATGGTGTTTTTGAAACCATATAATCATTCACCATTTCAACAACATCTAAAGTAGGTGCAAGAATGGCCCTTCCTTGTAGATAAGAAGACCGATTAGTCTTCGAAACAATATTTGGGTATGTACTTTCAACAATTGATGAAACAGGATCGCTGGAGTTGGAAATCAATAAATCATCTGGGATTTGTATGGTTGCATTCCACTATTATCGCCACATATAGTCCCATCTCCGATGCTTAGAATCCAATCAGAAAACTCTTTCAATTCATTGTGATCATCTCTATCAACATTCTGCAATCTTATATTCTTTGTCAAATTTAATACCCGGCAGTAATCCCACAAATATAAGGAGTTGAGTGCTGCATGAACAATATCCTACCTACTGCCCTTTGGAATTACTGGTAATATTTGCCTAAAATCACCACCAAAGACAATTGTTTTGCCCCCCCCCCAAAAGGTTGATTCATACTCAACGGGTTTTGAAATCGTAAAATGTCTCGCATGGTCCTGTTAAGAGCCTCAAAGCAATATTTGTTCATCATAGGAGCTTCGTCCCAAATGATAAGTTAAGTTTTTTCTATAAGCTTAGACAATGGGCTCTCTTGTTTTATGTTACATGTAGACTCTTCAGTTGCATTAAGGGGAGTGGAAAACCGAGAATGAGTAGTTCTTCCTCCAGGAAAAAGTAAAGAAGCTATACTGCTAGATGCTACATTTAAAACAATATCTCCTCTTGATCTAAGTGCTGCAGATAATGCTTTCCACAAAAAATTTTTACCTGTACCTCCATAGCCGTACAAAAAAAAAGACACCATCAGATTTAGAATTAACAACATTCAGGATTTCATAGTAAACACCTTGTTGTTCATCTGTAAATTTTGAGACCAGGTCCATATGTTCTTGAGCCAAAGCTTCTTTATCATATTGCAACTCTTCATTTATCAAGCTATTCTGCATATCTGAAAAATAAGCATTTTCGGGGAAAGGTATTGAATTATAGTCAAGCAAACTCTTTCCTATCTTCTAAAGAAGTTTTTCAATTTCCACAAGGCTATAGTTTTTTATTTCTTCATCAGCTAACTAGAGATCCGTAAATATTAATAGAATAGTAATAAAATAAGTCATTTAAATAAATATAATAATACCATTAGCATATATTAAAAAAATCTAAGTAAAAAACACAAGAAAAAAATTGATACCTGGTTATGATGGTTATAGAGTATATCATCTGACAGATATTTCCAGTACGAATTGCAGACATTTTCTGGTTTGGCTAAATAATCAGAAAGTAGCAGAGTTACAAAAAGATTTCGCAGCGAATAAGCTGAACCCCATTGACTTGCCTCAATAATTCTATCAATGTATTCTCTGTCATCCTCAAGTAGGCCACGTGCATAACAAGCATTTTTAAATGTATCCTACTTATTTCTATTCACCGATTTCAATTCATCAAAGCTTGTAGGGCCACGAACAACACCTAAAAGAGTTCTCAAATAGTATTTTTCTCCTGCTCCTGGACGAACAAAATAAACTCTTCCAACTGATGAACCAGGCTGTCTTGGCACCAATTCTCTGGTATTCTGTTTCCATACAAACTTAGAAGGAAATTCAAAATATGTTAAAGATTTTGGTTCTAGAAACTTTTTATTTGCCTCAAACCATGCAATAAATTTGTTGTCATGTACTGAAGCTTGATTCATCATAGCACCCATCGATTCACCCTCTCTATATATAGCAGTTTGCTTATTTGGAAGGTGGAAACAAAGTCTCTCAACAGTAGTGTCCATATACTGAATATTAAAACCAAATATTCTCCATGCAGCCTCACATGCTGAAATATACCAGCAGTCATAAGATCGGAAGAGCGTCGTGTAGACATATCAATCTCATCAACATCATTTTTAGGATCCGCGTCAGCAGAATTACAAAATGAGATAGTTATGCGATCATGGCCCTTATTTATATATTTAAAAAGATTCTTGATTGCACTGGTCTAATTACACCATTCCACATTGATATGTTCCCCATATCTCAATAGTAAATAATGGTTGTGTGGTATTTCATATCTATTGTCAAGCTCAATTCCATTCTTATTAACTTTTCTGCCATTATTCCTACGCCAATATATTGGATAACCACTATCATTTATGCTGGATCTCAACAAAATTTTTTGGAAAATGCTTTGAATATCTACCATTCATCATGCAAGAAGAGTTTTTGTTTAAGTGGCCACATGGACCATGTATCATCAAATCTTTAACATGTGCATAGTACATGGCATCCTTCTTTTCATCTAGCATCTCCACAGATATAAATTTATCAATCTCATCGGCAGAAGGAGACTTGTCCTTTTTTTCCAGAAATAGCAGAATATGAGCGTGAGGTAGCCTACATTTTTGAAACGCAACAGTGTATATAGCTGAATAAAAAAGATTTACATCATTAGTAATCACACGTTAATAATAAATCATAATAAGGAATAGAGAGAAAAATTAAATAAGAAGCTTAATAAACAAAAACATAATTATATTATTACCTGTTTTTACTTTTCCAAATCGTCTATTTTGTTTCAAATCTTTGATAAGATGACCTAGCTTTACTTTGAAAATTCTACAAAGAATATCAGGACGATCCTCCAGCTATAAGCCTCTTTTCTCAACGAAATTAACAATTTCTGGCCACTTTGGATTGCAGGTAAATGTAATGAACAAATTTGGATATCCAACCCATCTACATATTGCCATGGCATCTTGAAGGATTTGTTTCACCACGTCCAATAGCATCAGCTAAGCCTTTATACAATTCACATCTCAACTCAGTTTGATGTGAACGAATGTATGCCAATCGATATGATTCAATCACTGTGTATTCATCAACAATAAATTGCTGAAATAGCCTTTTGCATGATAAAATATAAGTAGATTCATTGCTTCTTTCTTGCAACCTGAAAGAAAAAAATTCTTTCATGGTGACCTTTTTTTTCCATCAGTAGAATATGAAACTGTTCTATTTAACTGTACATCTGCTCGATATCCATCATAACCAAATGGAATAAGTAATGGATATTAAAGACCACGATAAGAAGGATGTAGTTCATTTATTCGTTGCAAATTTCCTGATTTAGTCTCTAAGACAATATCACAATCTGCTCGATTTTCATCAAAATCACCATCAATGAAAATAGCAACTTCTTCTTTTTTCTCAGGTAGACTGTAAGTTCTTCCATCCTTTCCTCTTTCTCCTATAAGTCTCAAACAAACATTACCAGCATTAGGACGATTAAGTCTATCCCTAGCCATTCTAAAACACTGAGCGTGAAGATTATGTCTATCAAGCATCATTTTTAAATCACTGACAACATATGCCTGCATGTTATTTTTACCTCCCCTCTTCCTAAAGAAAAATAAAACGCAATAAGTTATTATATGGAAGACATGAAAGAATACTTAAATAAGTTAATCATAAATATCGTGTAGAATATAGAAATTTACCTAACAGATTGAATTCTATTGGTAATTTCATTCTCAGAGTCCACAATGTACATATGAGAAAACTTTGGAATGGAACCTTTAGGTAGCAACAAACTCCCAATCTGATGATAGTTTTCACCATTCAATCTAAAAATTGGCGGTGCTCTCCCATTATTGATATCTTTATCAAGTTTTCCACCCATTGAAGTAAAAGCAAACATCGAGTTGTAGAAGCGTGCGTTGGCAAGGAAATGTTTACTTCTTTCATCAACTCCAAAAATGAGATCATTAAGAACTTTTGGAGGATCTTTCATCAATGGAAGTGTTACTTTTCCTTGATTGCAGCACAAAGTAAACTTAGGTTTTTTTGTATGTCAGGCTTTCTCAATTCTGTCTTCATACCAAAAAATAGCGCCACAATACTGACATATGTAATTAGGATTCCCAATATCATAGTACTCTGAGCATATATTAAATCAACGAATATTTAAATAATTTCATTCAGTAAAGAAAACTCATTAATGCATGCTTAACAATATTAGAAACAAAAAATATCCAAGTTCGCAATAGCATATAACTCAAGTTCATGAATTCATTAATTTAAAACGGAGCATGAATTCATGGGTTGTAGGTCTATAATATGAATCATTAAGCTTTACATCCAAGTTCGCAATAGCATATAACCCATGGTCTTCAATTCTGTCCTCAAACACTACAATAATGTCCTTCTCAATAGTCGCCTGAACCCTTGTTCCCTAACAATATGAAATTGATAGGTTAACAACTTATGTTGTGCCAAAAAATGCACAATTAATTTAATATATACTGATTTAGAAATCCTATAGATGTAATATGATTTATAACATTCCACATTGTGTTCTAAGAAAGTAAAATTAAATGAAGATCCAATCAGTAAAAGATAACGGACGCACAATCAATAAAAGATAACAAATATTATTATAATGGATACATATAACAAAAGATATAATCAATTTATTAAAACTTGATGACAGATTAATGAATGTAGTAAAGCGTTTTCATAATAATGATTATTATTGATTATCCTATAATAATATTGCAGTAAATCTTGATGACTGGTTAACTTCATTATATCTTTCAAATTTATTAAATAATCAATTTATTTATCACATAAAAACAAAAAAAAACCATATAGATGTAATTCACATTACTTGTTCATACACAAAAACTATCTCCATAGATGTAATTGCATTCGATTCCCACTTGGATGAAGCCTTCCACTTCTAGATAACACGCACAAGGAAGGCAGAGCGCTTATCAAGCGAGGCAGTGATATCAGTAAAGCGACACAACTTTAGAGACATTGTAGAACAGATTAATAAATTGAAATTGAAAAAGCAGAGTAGTGAAACAAAGCAAATAATTAGTAACAAAGTGCACAGAATGAAACACGATATGACAGAGGAGAGGTTAAGACACATATTTATAGGAAAAACTATCAGTAACTAATGGAAGGATATGAGTGAGAGAGAATTAAAATTCATAGGGAAAAAGAATTTTACCTGAATTAAAATTCTGAATAATGTGAGGAAAATCACCTAAAATAGAGCCCACTGAAGTATGGTAAGATGCAAAATATAAACCTAAATTTGATTGTAGTTATCTCATAAAGGTAAATAGCAGATTCGATGTTATTTCCAGCCTACTTATTTAAAAGAAAAAAATTATTTTAAACGTACCTGAAATATTCAATCAACCAATTGAATTAGCGTGTGTCACTCTATCATTAATGAAGCATAAACCAAAAAGAAAGAAAAAAATAAAACCCAAATTAGAGTCGACTGAAGTATGGAAAGGTGAAAATCAAATAAATTATAGGGTATTTGCTTAAAATAAAATGGTAAACAACAAGTCAATAGAGGATAATTATACGGTTTCAAAAAGAAAAAAATCCCAAATTAGAGTCTATTGAACTATGGAAAGGTGAAAATCAAATAAATTATAGGGTATTTAGCTAAAATAAAATACTAAACAGCCAAATTCAATAGAGGATAATTATACGGTTTCAAAAAGAAAAAAAAATCCCAAATCAAAGTCTATTGAAGTATGGAAAGGTGAAAATCAAATAAATTATAGGGTATTTACCTAAAATAAAATACTAAACAACCAAATTCAATAGAGGATAATTATACAGTTTCAAACTCTAATCTTAAAATATATCTAGAAGATAAGGAAAGATAAAGAGAGTAGATGAGAGAGTGAGAAAGACATTACTGAGCCAAACTGTTGATTTTATCTCGAAGGACTCTCAGTTTCAAAACTGTAGAAGAAGCATTTCAAAAAAAAAAAAAATTGCAAAAGAAGATAAAGGAATGTAGGGAAAGAAGCAATTCTAGAGAGAGAAAAAGAAGAGAGGGAGAAAGAGAGATGACGAAGGAACCTTCTGGGATGGGAAAGGGAAATTGGATAAGAATAAAAAAATATAGAGAACCCAACAAAAAAAAAGTATACCAAGTGACATCACATATGACATCAGCAGAGAACTTATAACGCCAGATAAGAGGAGGGAAAAATTCATGCCAGACGCCATTCTCTTATTATATATGTATAGATTATTATTATTATTATTATTATTATTATTATTATTATTATTATTATTATTATAAAATTAACCCTATAAGCTTATCTTGGTAAAATGGCAAAAAGTAACTCTTCAAATTACAAACACGACTATATATCTGAGATAATCCAAAAGGAAAATGTTAATAGAGGGAGTATTACTCAAAGCTCTAGTTATTGTAAATTTACCCTATGGTCAAATTTATCGTGGGAAAGCAGTGTTTTATCTAGTTTAAAATAAAAAAAGGGTGAAAGCGGGTCGGGTTGCTGTAATCCCTCCCCAAACATATCACGTTCTTCTATTGGCATGCAGGAGATTGGAACCCCCAACGACTCTCTTGTTATTTCCCAATTCGAAATTTAAAAAATTCAGACGAAAAGCCCTTGCAAAACTGTTCTCTTTGTTGCTCGCTCTTCGCCTTGCATTAAACCTATTGTTGATTCCTTCTATCGTCTTCTTTTCTTCCTCAAGAATGACATCGATACAATTTCTTGTGTAAAATCATGGCACTCTACCGATCTTTGGATGTTAGACTAACAGTTATGGAGATCTTTTACTATATTTTACTAAAACACAGTATTAGGAATTTATGAGATTTTGCTATCTCAAAATCTTTTCATCTTACTGAATTTGATTGTAGCGTTTTGTTATTAAATAACAAGTTTGATTATGTTTTGATATGAGACAAATAGAGGAAGGGAAAAGGTAAGGCAGGTGTACGATGGAGGACGCACAAAATAAGGAGAGAGGGAACAACATACTAAAGAACAACTTTGTGCTCTTAAAATAAGTGTTTTTTTTGGGGGGCTAGAACTTGCATGGATTTTTTTTAGTTTGGGATTTCTTGGTCATTATTTATTATTTCTTTTGTGTAATTATTTGTATCGAAGATATATTTTTCAAAATGCAAATATATAAGAAATAGAGAAAGAATTGTATCAAAGTTTAAAGACTTAAATAAGTTACAGTTTAGATTATAAATATAATGGGTTTTAATCTTTGATGATTATTTTAATATAATTTTATTATATTGTGCATTTTTTAATTTCATTGACATTTTACAATTTTGATTGTACTCGCATTGGAAGGACAAGTGTTGATGAGAGGGCCACGGGGAGAAGAATGGATATGAGTAAATATGGATGTAGAATATTGCCTCTTTCAAGTCTAAAAATCACACACACACACACACACTCACTCTCTCTCTCTCTCTCTCTCTCTCTCAGAGAAAAAGTGGCATCTTTTCCATTTTTAATTATATATATAATTATTAAACAAAAGAAATATAGTTTAGTCTTACGGTAATTTTAAATCGGTAATGTGAAGAAGGATGAGAAATCTTGATATTCCACCATAAGATGGTTTTACTTGGAGAAAACATGGTTAAAAGGAGATTATGGGCATCCTTCTAGAAATACTATATTATATTTATTTTTATATATTAAATACTACACTTTCCTGTGATTTATAATTAATTGAATTTTAATGGATTAAATTATATGACAGTCTAGCAAAATAAAATGTCAAGAATCAAACGCATCCAGTTGCTGTATATATGTGTATTAAACAATCATTTAGAATGGAAGATGCAGATTTGTTAAATTATATGACAAAGTCTAGAAAAATAAAATGAAAAGAACCGGATGCATCCAACTGCTGTATCTATGTGTATTGAACAATCATTTAGAATTGAAGATGCCGATTTGTGATAAGGAGGTTAAATCGACAAATTCAATAAAAAATGTTGCGTACAAAAAAAGTCCCAAATTTTATAATAAACGGAAATTAATTTTGGATGTTTTATTCTAACTAATTTAATTTATTATGTTTCAAATAATGATATTTTACCTCATCATTATGTCTTTAACTAGTATCGCTACCAGTGCATCACACGGGTAGAAAAACTAGTTTAAAATAGGGTGAATTTCACAAAAGGTCCTCAACCTTTGCAAAAAGTAACAATTTCATCTCTAACCTTTTTTAAAGCATATAAGTCCCCAACCTTTCAAAAATATGCACGAAAGTTCCTAAATACTATTTTCTATAAAGACAATTTTACCCATTATTTAAATTAAAAAAATAAGAACATACAAATTTTAAAAATTTATTTTGATCTCTCTACCGCTTTGTCGTTCACATACTTATACATATACATTTGTATAGCATTTTCTCGTCCATTTAACACAAATTATTCATATACATTGATCAATATATTATCATTTTTCCTTGCCATTTTCTTCTTTTTTACTCGGAAGGATAAGATATCCACTTAAGTTGCCTTTAATAATAATAAAAAATAAATTTACCTTTCATTTTTAGCTATATGTAGATAGAAAAATTTGAAATAAGAGAAGTTGTAGCGGAAATGGAGGGGAAGAAATCCTCCATTTTCACCAATAATTTAAACCTTTAGTTTTTTTCGCAAGAAAAGTTCGTACATTTTTAATAATTCTAATTTTTATGACTTGAATATCAATCACATCTCAATTGTCATTACTTATTTAGATTTAAATTTTGGATAGTTCATTGCAGAAAGTGACGATGAGATTAGTGGTGGTAGTGGTAGTGTTACGTAAGTGAATAGAAAATCTATTTTTTTAGTGGGAAGGATAATAAAAAGGAGATTTACCTTCATTTCTAGCTATATGTAGAAGCAAAAATTTGGAATACGAGAAGTTGGAGTGGAAATAAAGGGGAAGAAATCCTCCATTTTTTACCAATAGTTTAAATCTTCAATTTTTTTCGCAAGAAAAATTCATACATTTTTAATCATTCTAATTTTTATAATTTGAACATCAATAACATCTCAATTATCATTGCTTATTTAGGTTTAAATTTCAGAGAGTTCATTATCTAAAGTGACTATGATATTAGTGGTGGTGGTGTTGTTAGGTAAGTGAATAGAAAAGGTAATATATCGACCAATGTGTATCTATAGCTTGTGCTAAGTCGGTAGACGAGAAAATGATATACAGATGAATATATATAATTGTCTGAAAGAGAAAGCGGTAGAGAGATCAAAATAAATTTTTAAAATTTGTGTGTTCTTATTTTTTAATTTAAATAAGGGGTAAAATTGTCTTTATAGAAACAGTAAAGGATGAAAATTGATAAAAATAGTATTAGGGACTTTTTGTGCATATTTTTAAAAATTTGGGGACCTATATGCTTGAAAAAAGGGTTAATGATGAGATTGTTACTTTTTATAAAGATTGGGGACCTTTTGTGAAATTTACCCTTTAAAATAAAAAGAAGGTGAAAGCGGGTCGGGTTGCTGTGATCCCTCCCAGACAGATCACTTTCTTCGATTGGAGTGCCGGAGATTGTCACACCCCCAACGACTCTCTCGTTATTTCCCAATTTGAAATTTAAAAAATTCAGACCAAAACCCCTTGCGAAACTGTTCTCTCTGTTGCTCGCTCATCGCCTCGCATCAAACCTATTGTTGATTCCTTCCGTCGTCTCCTTTTCTTTCCCAAGAACGACACAGATCCAATTTCTTGCGTAAAATCAAAACAAAGTTGGGCGTATTTTCTTCCCTAAATTCTGATTTTGAAAACCTAGGTCTTCTTCTTCTTCTTCTTCTTCTTCAACTTTATTGATTTACCCGGATGGAAATCTCTCAAGAAACGGAAGACTACATCAAAGAATCTATTGACGATGCTTTGGGACTCCCGGTATCTGCGGATACGTTGCAACTCAAACTACGCGCCTCCGAAGATGCTCGGCTTCGTCTCCATAGCCAGTATCTATTACTGCTTGACAAACTCAAGGAAAAGGACAGCATAATTGAGAGCGCTAGGGTATTTCACTTTGGCCGCTATTTCCCGTTTAGTTCACTGTCCGCTGTATTACTTATGTTCGTTAACTTTTGACACTCACCAGGCGGAAGCAAATATGAATGCGGTGGCGCTGAAGAAATTTGTCCAAGAGAATCAGAAATTGGCCATGGAGTGTTCAAATTTGTTGGAGCAATGCAATAGGTGGGAGAGGGAGTGCTCTCTTTATGACCATGATCGTGAGGCTTTGATGGACTTTGCAAATGAGGCAGATGAACGGGCCAAGGAAGCAGAGATTCGGGTAAATGAATTGGAGGAGCAGAATAAAAAGTTGTCCCAGGATTTGCATCTTCATCAGTGTGAGAGACAGATGGTAAATTGATTTATTTACCCAATTTCCTTTATCTATTTATGTTATCATTTTAGCACATGCCTATATGGTTCACTATTGTTGATTTTATTACTGATTGTCAAAATTAGGTAGCAGTTGACTAGTATTCGACTTTCTCGTGGTGGTTCAGACCATAGGATTTTATTTTTACTTAAAGAAAACATATACCATTGATATCCCTTGAGAAGATGTTTAGGTTCCTAAGATTTGCATGCATTCATGGTTAAAAGAGGGTTGGGGTGTAAATTGGAAATTATGGTTTTTGTTTTTAATTGTCATTTTGGAATAGTTTGGTTGGTGGCTCTTAAATGATATTATACTATTTGTTTGAAGTTAAAAAAGTCTTTTTTAAGTAGTTTGAAGTTCTTATCTCTCCAATGACAATCCGTTTATGACATTAAGCAATATTCACGTTTCTCGATCTAGTCATACCGCAGCTTTGCAACATGGTCATAGCCAGCATTCCTGAGAAGAGTTGGAACAATCATGATAGAGCTCAAGCAAAATAAAGCAGGGGGAGGTATGACAGTATAAACTATAGGAGGCAAATGGTGCACAAAGAGGATGCATCAAGATATATATTAGACAAACCTATGTTTGATTCCAGAAAATTCACATTTGGTTGGGAAGAAATTATAAAGGAACTCAAACCTAGAAGTACATGGAGAAAGTCACAGGCAATATGGGGCTAATATACAGTTGGTTAACAGACAATTTTTCATTTGTTAGTTCAATAGATCAGGACAGTGAGACCAATGACCAAAAAAGTAAAAGAAGGTATACAGGAATAGCTTTTAGAATTCCACAAGTTCGTGTGATCTCTACTGAAAATTGCTGGAAGCTGAAACATGGTAGCTAATAGCTATGGTGGAGCTTTATTTTTATATTCCCTTGATGACCTCACCAGTTGTGAATACTTTGAAAATTTTATTACAAGTGTGAAAATTTTATTACAAGTGTCTAATTATATACAACAGTAGAACCAACACTTTTTTGTTTACTTTCCCAAGACTTGAACTTTTCTAGAAGTATTCTGTTCCTAAAACTTGAAGAGCGGCCAGTCATATCCAATCATGTAGATAGAAAAGGAGCAGAGTGTTACTTGGCTAGGAAATTGAAATTTGAGGATTGCTTGAGCATGACTATACACATTGCTGCGGCCAGTAGAATATTGCCTGCTATATTGTTCTTCATTGGATCTGCATGGTTAATGCTTGCAAATAACAGAAAACTGGACAACTAACAGTCCCCTAAACAGTTGATTACGAATTTTGGTGCACATCAAGCAGGTTAGTAGCAAAGTACCAGGACTCTGCACTGAAGAAATAAGTCGCCAAATCCCTTGAGGATTAAGATTGCAGTTGAAAGGCTCGTTTCCTAATGAGATATACTATTTTTCGCTTGCTTAATAAATTATTAGCCTCCGTGCATATGCACCAAACAAAATACAAGATTGAAATATTTCAGTGTTCTATCACTTTTATTTTAAAGTGGTATAATAATAAACAAATATTAGAAAACAATATATAGCGATTAACAGCAAATATACCTTTTAAAGTTTAATATATATGAATTGAATCAAGAAATTAGAACAACACAGAAACCTAGATAAGAATGGGCGTTACTGGTTTAAGGTTTGAATATCTTGGATCTGCTGAGGTTTGAATTGGGAAGTGACGCTGTTTATCATACAGAAGTATACTTGAAAACATGAGCGCATATACTTCTTATTGTTCTTCGCATATGTATTTCTTTCTCCTATTATGAGTTCATATTTCTTTATTTACCTCTTAAGATGAAAACTGGGAAGAACACCTTGTCGTAGATCTCAGAGTTTATGGGAATCAGGTAGAGTTTGTTCCCTGTTTTATTTCTTTACTTTCCTTGTTCCCTGTGCTAAAATGACATAAACCAACTTGTTTATGCGTTGCCCATTCCAAAATGATGTTACTAACTTTTAGTTTCTGATAAATTTGTCTCCATTAATAGTAGCCGGTTTTCGTTCAGCATTGATCCTCATTGGGTTTACATAGAGCATCCAAAGGATGTAGAATTCAAGGCCATAAGAATAAGAAATTTAGACGAGCAGTAGGGGGTCGGTCTACAAATGACTGCTCTATTGATTTGCAGCTATTAACCTGGTAGAAGGAAAAACGTCTCTTTGAAGGAATTAACAAAGGTCACAGCCACAGGAAAATAATTTGCAGGCGATGAATATTGAAGCCATGCCTATGGACTATATAGATATCCTCTTGAGAGGTAATGGAAAAAGTCATCCAAGACTGTTGCAAATGGACTTTACTGTGGAGAGGATTACTAGAAGTTTAGATTTTCATGGGGCAACATGGAAGATCAAAGCCAGAAAAGCCTCAACAATAGAAATTAAAATTGACATTTCCATTAACTCTATACAACAAATTTGAGATAGCTAAGAAAGAGAACCCACAACAGAGAATGCAAAAATGGAGTACAGAGCAAGTTTAGGGTTCATTCTCTAGGCGTATTTTTTTCACTGCAAGATCTATCAACAAATCAAATACATACCAACCACACATTCTCTATAAACAATAATTTTTGGCACTTCCCTATAACATCTCTCCACTTTTTCACCACACTTTTCAACCGAAAAAATAAAAAAATAAAAAAAGAGCTAAAAAGGTAGCTACAAAGATCAAACCGTCAATTGCAGATGTCAATTGCAGATTTTAAGAAGGTAAGGAAAAAGAATACAACATAGACAAAAGAAAGAGATATACAGATTCAGTACAGTTCAAATTCAATTTCATACAGGATAGGATATTAGCTGCTATAATGTAAACATCCAATAACTAGTCCTGAAATCAAAGTGAGGCTTCTTATTCTTCAGTTAGCTTACAGAAACTCAGGTATCACTTCCTAAAATTCGCGGAAACACTATTTTTTATGTAGTGAGTTGGAAAATCACCTAAAAAATTCAGCCTTTTATGTAGCCCGGGTATAACATATCGCCAGAGCGCTCACAAACTACAATTTAGTTATAGTTATGGAATCAGAATTAATCTGTACATCACTTTCTTGTTTCTCTATTCTTTTCTCTTTCCTTATCTTTCTATCTCAAAACTTTCTTACCTGAATTTAGCCCTTGTTACGTACAATTAAAACAATTATTATTGTCTTGAAGCATATTATTTTTCAAATAGAGAGGAAATTAGCAGAGTAATGAAGAAGCAATTTTGTGAAAGAAAATCTATTAGTGACTCAAGAGGCGTCAAGCAGTGGATGCCCAGATTTTGGAGTCGAAGTGGTAATTGTCCCGATTCAGTTCCCTTCCATACATTTTTGCCAAAAATTTCACCACAAATCTGTGTTCCCGATCCTGATGTTCTCTGATTCTCTATCTTCACTCCATGTATGGCTATCTCTCTCTTCGGCAAACCCAGTGTAATGTCATGCACTTAAGGAGTTGAAACATGCTTGCAAGGGGCGATTGAAGGAGATGAGAGATTTGTGAAGCAGAGTGTGGATAAATGTACATGACACATGGACATTTCTTTTTTTTTCAGCCAATAGGATTGAAAGGCTTCCCTACGGTCGGTGATTATTTGGGTTAGGGCCCAGATTTGAAAATTTACTGGAAGTCCACTAACTAAGCATAGAATTGATTTTGGGAACAGGAAAATGTGAAGAAAGCGAATTGGTCTAACCACTTTTGTGTATGATCATGATGTGGTGTCTTTGTTTAATTTTTCCTCAGAGAACTTAAAAGTATTCAAGTCGGAAAATGGAAAACAAATACCCTACCAACAATATGCCTGAGTGCAATGCAGCTTTAGAGGTGTGACAAAAGGAACCAGAGGATCTGAGCCACCTTCTATTAGATTGCAACTTGCAAGGCGTCTTGCCAGTTTGTGGGATTCTTTGTCAGTTCATTTTTGGTATTCAGCAATTTTGACACCATAGCGTTTTGGGATGTGGAAGGGTCGGGATTAGCTACATAATACTATGAATTTTGCCCCTAATAGTTTCTTAGGGTAATAGTTTCTTAGGGTTGTTGTGTATGGAAGAAATGGGAAAAACCTTCTGGGGGGCTGGAGAATCCTGTTTCTTCTGGAGCAGACGCTATCTCTTCTTGCTATGATGATCACTGACATTTTTGTTAGTTTGTGTTACCTTTTATATCCTCGTGTATTGTCTTCCTGTGGATTAAATTAGTACTAGAAACATATTTCACATTGAAAATGCCATCACATTGAAAAATCTGCCAATGGACCCTCACGAGTTATTTTAACATATGACACACGCTACTGACATGCTGTTTTAAATTCAGTGTGAAAGAAACCCATCCTCTGGGACTCTGGGTAGCTGCACAAGAAAAGTGGAAGACAGGGACCACAATGTTCTATTTCAAGGCGAATCCGATTGGGGAAAATTACCAATATGGGCAATGGCTTGCAGCTCTGTTGCTATTTTTCCCATCCCCAAGTTTTTTATTTGATATATCGACCTAGAAAACATGTATGGAGCACAAAATTTAACATATAACATCATTCTTTGAACTCACAAAACATGTCAAACAATGTCAAGATCTGGAATCTGTCAGTACAGTGTTTCTAACATGTTAAAAACAGAAACCTTTGGAAGGACTGCATTGTGCAGTTGTTCACCAAGTTGAAAAGTTCTATTGAAGTGCACCTTGAGGTTGATAAGCTATTTTTGGTTTGTGCTGTTAAGTCAGACCCTCTTCTGTAGGATAGCAAATATAAACGAGTACAGACATCCAACTTGTATTTAGTTTAGTGTGGTGGTGAATGTTGACAGTTTAATATGGTAGAGCTGTAAATTTGTTGGATTTTATTTTCTTTTTTGTATTTAGTTGAGTGTATTTCTGTTTTCTTTATGTTTCTTGCCTGATGCATATACCTTTTGTTGTATCAAGGAGTACTATGTTTTCTGTAATGTGAGCATCAAGCGTTGCTAACTGAATTATTCGTCTATTGAGTTTGACAATTGTAATAATGTGATGGTTGAAGGTTGATGATGCATGTGCTGACGACACATCTGTGGAGCAAAGATTGCTTGATTCGTTATTAGCAACTATGTTTAGCAATGATAACACTGCATCAACTGTAAATGAATTTCTGGAGGCACATAGAGGAATTGAAGTGTGCCAGAATATACTGAATATGTGGCACAGGTAAATTTCATATACCAGCTAAATTTTTGGTTATTATGTTCGTAATTAAACTATATGAGATGTAACTTTACTGGATTTTCCTTTTGTAAATTGTGTCAGTTATCTGGCTGAAATTGTTCTTTCTTCTTATAGTTTGGGGCCATCAACTAAAAACATTGTGGCACTCATCGCTGTAGCGAAGAATTTGGAGAAAGATAAGGATCATATAAGGATTAACCTTCACAGAGCTGAAGAGGAGGTACATATATACATTAATAGGAAGATAATAACATGCTAGGATCAACTGTCACTATGAAGGGGACCAGGAGAAATGAAACATATTTTTCGATGTCTTCAGGTGAACGTTCTATATCAAGAAAACAAAATACTAGACAAGGAAAATAAAAGGTTAATGAGGCAATGCTACAGCCAACAGACTGCTTCTGCTTCCGGTGGAAAATACCCACGTAGTGGTTCCATGAAGGTGAGCTATTATCTTCATTTTCCTTTTTGGCTTTGCGAATTTGCAGCTGTGTTGCCTGAAAATGCTTACTGCTTTTTGTATTCATGACATCATTTTGATTGCTAGCAGGGCAATAAACGAAAATCTAGCCCTAAGTCGAGCAGCCCAGTTGACAAGAAAATTGATCTAAGTGATATCAGTTCACCCAGGCAGCCTCTCTCACCGTTGCATCCCAATTCACCTGAGTCAAAAATGCACAAGAAGTAACAGATGATTTTTCTTTTCTTTTCTTTTTTTAGGATTTTCGTTATGTTGATTGCAAATCCATATTTGACCTTGTGTGTATACTCAGATTTACTTTCCAAATGCTACATCTTAATGGGGAAATTGTTATGTTCTGTTCCTTTTAATGTCAATGGAAAAGGCTTCAAGATCTTTTTATTCAAGCCTCATGCTCTATGGCATGCTTTGCAGAACAGTGGCCTTCGTATATTGATTCTGTTTTAAGCACTATGTTGCTTATTAGTTTTGAATCAGGTGGGTACCAGTTGTTTTGGTACAATTATAACCTATTAGCTCTCCTCCATATACTGGTGATAAATTATAATGTCAAGTTAGATGTCACCCAATGCAACAATGGGTAGACGTCTGCAGTGGAGTGTAGTGACTCAATGTCATTGTTTTGTGTTGGAGCATCTTCAATAAATTCTCTCAAGACGCTCGTTTATTTTGAAGAGATAAAGTATAAAATTAAATTTCAATAGACTTTGCATAACTTTTTAAAATAGAGAGGATTTGATTCACCAAATTTAGAGTCAAACCCACTCTTAATAATTAAATAGTTGTGTAGTTAAAGAATCATTTCTTAGTTAAACAAAAATGTATGTAGCACAAGCCCTTAGGTGGGGCTCTCAATCTCACCTCGCTTGGAAAGAGAAATAGAGATCAGTTTATAAACTAAGAGACTCACTATGACTTGCAGGAGGCTTTTTGGGTAGAACACGAGCAAAATCGTGCAAGCTTGGTTTAAAGCAGACAATATCATACAAAAGTGGAGCTGATCGTTATAGTTTGAGCAATCTTTCGTCAGATGCCCTTCTTTTCTGTGTATGTAGCACAAGTCAAGTTGCTTCCGGCAAGGTCCAAAGCGCAGTCAACTGCATGAAGGACACCTTACTAGAGTAGTGGATGTATTAGGATATTCCTCCTTGGCTTTTTTAGCACAAGGATGGGATCTGTTGTCCCCTTTACAACTTTTCTTTCCCGATAATTGCTTCTTGTTGGAACTCGATCCCTTTGAAGCATTATTAGGAAATTGTTTTGCTCATATAATTCTTGCTTCTGCTTGATCAACAATTTCAGCAGAACTTCGATCAAGAATTTCCACAATTTGGACGTCTCGTTCCAACTCAGGCCTTAACCCTTTAGCAAAGCGAGCTGCTTTTAGCTCCAGGGTACTTATCATATACGGGGTGTATCGTGATAATTCCTCAAATTTTTGCACATATTCTATAAGGGTAATTTGATCTTGCTTGAGATGCATGAACTCAGTCATCTTCTGATTTCTCATAGCAAATGAGAAATATTTCTTGTGAAATTTCTCACAAAATTCATACCAAGTCATATATTCAGTATCATCCACTCTTCATACCGTATCCCACCAAAATCCAGCAGTTCCACAAAGCAGAAAAGTCACGCAGTTGACTTTCTCTTCATCCGGTATACGTACATACTCAAACATTCGCTCAATAGTTCGAATCCATTTCTCTGATTGACTAGATCTTTCGCTTTTTCGAAAGTCAGGGATTTCAGTCATCTGAAATGGTCAGATGCATCATCTCTATCTTTATTTTCTTATGCATACACTGATTCCCCATTGACTGTATGATTTATTAGTTTGACATGATTAGCGCCGAGCAATTCAAGTTAATCAATCAAATAGTTTAGAATTAGCGTTACTTTGAGACATGCTTTTCCTGTTTAAGATCGGATGACATGCACATCACTATACTCGACACGTGTTATAGAAGGTACCAATACCTTCTAAAGATCAGCCTAAGCGGGTATACCTCACTTTATAATTAGAAAATCTCTATACTTTCTAATGGGCTATTCTTGTATGCAGACATAAGGTGGGTCTCATAAGGTGGGTCTTGAGACCATACACATATGACTTTACTGTCAATAGGGCCATATATAATTTGGGCCAAGCAAATCACATATAAGCCCATGTACAAAACGTAGCTTTCTAGGCCAAGTCAAAGCCCAAAATAAACGCACATAAAAGCCATCAATCAATTGCGTAAATAGAACACAGAAAATAGGGGTTCATTAAAAATTACAACACAATTTACACACTTTACAAAATTCAGGTCCATGTTGCACAGCATGGAAAATTCAAGTGTCCATTGTAACCACAGTGTGACCCATCACCGACGATTCACACGGTGTGACTTGCTAACAGCACAGTGTGACTCGTCACAGGCGAGTCACACCTTGATTCCACTGAGTCACAATAACGTCTCCTGTCACAATTTCAGCGAGTCACAACAACAATGACGAGTCACAACTCCGACGAGTTGTGACTTGCTGGTCGCAACACTACCATAATTCGGCGAAACACCATTACTACCACAACCAGCCACTGTGACCACCTGATACACCACCAGAGTCATGCCGATGTAATTCCGGCGGGTCATAGATTGTCGCATGAATTTCACATAACACAAATTTGAAACGAAATCAATCAAAAAAAAAAAAAAAAAGCACACACACACGCACAAAAATTCACAAAAGAAAAAATCGATAATCATCACAACAAAGCTAAAATTGGTTTTATTTTAGACGAAAACAACACACAAAAATCAAAAAATTCTAAAACTAATTTTCAGCCCTAATCTGAAACCCCAAATTTCAAAGCACTAAATGATCTGAAAACCCTAATCAAAACCCATTGATTGAGAATTAGATACTTACATCCAACAATGATCTGAAAGTCAGATCGACTTTCAAATAAAAAATTCAGAATTTTCAATCTGTAAATCAGATCGATGTTGTTCACCGAAAACTACCTTAGAAGCCTCTCATTGTCCCGCACCACCAGAACAGATTGTGATTATCCCTTGTTCTGTAACCTTGATCGGTTGTAGCATTAAGGTTGGCAAACGTGATTGAAGATAACAGAGAGAGCACAGAAGCTGGGTGTTTCAGGGCACTTGAGTTTTGCTAAGTTACTATCATGTTTCTGGATTCTAAAAATGACTATAGAAAACACCATTTTCCTAATTAAACCTAGAAAATAGAACTAAATATATTATGTCATATGGCGCTGAAAATAATTAAGTCTTTGAAGCCTATTTTCGTTAATCATTTATGCAATTAAAGTTTCTTGGAATTTGGCTCAATTTCATATTGGATCATTTTCTTAGGCTATTTTTTTACGTGACGAACTGTTTTTAAGTTTTCAAATTGAAGAATCAGGTGTACGTTTCAAATTTTCAAATGTCAGGTTATTAAATGAAAATATCACACTTTTACGCGTTTCTTCTATTTATTAATTATATTATATATTTATTAATTACATTATATATATTAAATTATATCTAGGACATTATCTCTTTAATTTAACATTATTATCTTCCATATATTTAGCTTTTTTAAAAAATTGTGTTTCAATCCCAGGAATCTGAAAATCTATAACGAATTTAATCTTAATTCAAAAACTCAAATCAATATGGTAACCAACTTAATCTTAAATCAAGAATCCTAAAAATTCATTCTACCATCTTAAGATTATCAGAAAAGCAATTTCAACAATTTAGGATATTTGACGCTTTAAAAACCCAATTGCTCGTTTCCAGTTTTTATTAACGTCATTATTATTTCTTTACATACATATTGTGTTGCAAAACAAAACAAAGTTCTGAATAGTTTTTGGCAGAGACATTGACAAGCTAGACGACATGGCATCTTCATCCATTATAGGCATGGAAACTTCATAGGATAACGGAGAGAACAATGTCGCCAAAGAGGATGTATCTTTTTCGAAGACCTTTGTCTTGATTCATTCGTCACGTGATATCTATTTTGCTTGATCTTATTATAATTTATATTAAACTCTCTTCTTATGTTTGTTGTGGATGTAGGAATGGCAATATAGGATTCTCCCGAAAGAAATGGTTTTTGGGAAAGATAACACTTCCTCTCAGGAACAATGTTCTTTCCATTCTTCGTGCTAGGCTGACATGCAATCAATTGGACCTTTTTTGTGAGACAATTTTTTACAACTATTATGGTGGCAGTGACATTAGGTTTCAACCCCAATTGATTTATAACGTACTATTGTGAGAGGTTTGACCGCCAAATGAAGATGAGACGCAATTCCAAATTAGGGGAAATTTCATGAGGTTTTCTATTCGAGTCTACACTAGTGACTGGTCTTCGATGTGTTGGTGATGAAGATATTCAAAAGTTCAAACGCATGCCGCCACAAGTTAAATGTAAATACTTCTCAAACCATAAGGTAGTCAAGGTCACTTATGTCAGGAACTTCTATTTGAGTTCATTGTTTCTTCCGGACAAGTGTGTGTTGAATGTTGCCATGTTGTACCTCGTTACATTGTACCTGCACAATGATGGTTGTGATAAACCAATTAAGGAGTCTTTGATGTCATTAATTGAAAGTCTAGAAGTTGAAATGTACCCTTGGGGTAAACAATTATTCAAAATGATCCTAGAATCATTGAAACATGGCCTCTCGAGTGGAAGCAGTGAATATAAATTAAGAGGATTCATTCTTGCTTTTCAAGTATTGTTATACAAATCAATATCAGTGCTTGACAGGAAAATATGTACAAGAGTTGATAACCTTTGGCCTCGAATAAGCAATTGGACTTCCAACGCATTGCCCACACTAAAAGAACTGAATATGATTCTCTTCCACAACCTCCATGTAAGTGACCTTCTCTCATTTTAAAAGCTTCCATTTTTTATGAACAATGACACATGCATCCTACTCTTCATCTCTCTTATTAATATAAATATTATGGTCTAATTCCTTTTTCAATTGGTTTTTAAACATAACAAGTTGGAAATGCAAGATTTGGTGCCAAATGAAACTGGGCTTGAAGAACCATACATGTGTCAGTTTCCATATAAGCCACATATTCCTCCATTCAAACCTAATAACGATGATGCAGATTACGCCCCTTTTATCAAATTTATTGTCCATTCAAACAATGACTCTATCCAGAAAAAGAAGATAACCAGTCCACAGTTGCAGCCAGTAGTCATCAAATCATCTACAAAATTGAAAAAGAGTCCAAGAAACAGGTTTCACCCGTAACTTTTTATGATATGATGAATTTGTTCAACCTCCTCCACGATACATCAAAGCCACCGTACAAGGTCAACAAAAAGCATGAACTTCAAAACAAAATACACAAGTATGTTAATTGTGACACATGTATACTGGACCACTATTTTATTTAATAAATTTTATAGCAATAATCCATATGGTGTTTTTACTGTGTGGCATGTTAAGGAGATAAGCATGCAAATAAAGACATCTAAACACTCTAATAGGTATTCAAGGTATGCAGATTGAATTAACTAATAAAGTGACTTCACTGATGAGCAAGGTTGAGCCTAAGTTCATATTGGAAGTGTCCTGTACAAGAAGCATCAAATGAGATTTTTGAAACCATAACGAGTCAAAACTATTGAGTGAGTAATTAAGTCACATAGATCAAATCGCAATTGTGGAAATGTCACATTAAACTCTATAATGAGAGTAGAGGTAATGTCATTGACAAAATCAATCAAGCCCATTAAGATAATAACTCATGATGATTCTAAGTTATGATTCATGCAAATGTAATTGTTACTTACATTTGTCATCAATGTAAATATGTGGTTATCTAGACTCTAATCAGGATGTATCCTGCCGAGATAATTAACAGTTAACTGGTGTAAAATAGAAATGCGACCTAGATATGTCTAGCTCGAGTATGCATGCGGAAAATAAATAACACCAGAATTATTGACGCGGAAACCCAAAAAGGGAATAACTGCGGGCACCCTTGCCATAGGACAATTGATCCACTAACACAAGGAAAGTTTAGTACAGCAAAAAGATAACAAGTGATATCGCAATCTGCACTTAATACTCAAAAGGTAAACTTATAAAAGAACTCCCCTTTTACGCATTTTGACATGTTGACAACTTCTGTTGCTCCTCTTCTTCCGCTATCGAGCTTCAATGGGAACGTACATCAAGTCTCCTAGAGATCACCTGAACTTATTTTAGGAAATAAGAGCTCCTAAACTACTTCAACCTTGTGTGGAAAAGTCCCTTGCACTTATGTTGATCGCCTATCAATGCACTATGAAGGGTAGCCAAAACAAACATAATTTAGAACATGAAAGTCCAGTGCAAGAAGTGAATTCCCGTAGGTGGCAGTGTGTTTGTTTCTCTTCTCGATCGAGCTTTAGAATATTGTAAGAATGCTTGGCTCGAATGGAGTGGTTACTTACCTACAAGAGAACCACATATATATAGTGTGCACTTTGAATTCTTGTACAAGTCAAGAGTCAAAGTTACCATATACATGAAGGAAACAATGATAAGGAAAGTAGAATGTTAGTTTACCATAAAATCATAAACTTTACTTATACAAATAGAAATTATCATGCATAAGTTTAACCTAGTTAAATAAGGTAATTAAAAAACAACACAAACTAGAAAACTTAGAAGTTGAATGTATTTGAAATTCTTGAGCCTCAAGCAAGCGTACACACGCTCAAACACCTACTTTTCGGCCAAGACAAGTAATTTGCATGCCAAAGAAAATATCACACATAAACCAAGTCATGCAAAATATGTAATAAAATTTTGGCACTTAAATAAAAATTAGGAATGTCAATATTACAAGATTTTTTGTACTAACAATCTCTCACTTTAGTTTTTCTAATTTTTCAAAAAAAGTAGTAGCACAATGTGTCAAAAATTTCTCACGGGTTTTAAAAATATTTAAACAATAAACTCTCCCTTTTAGTATGAAAACTCCCCCTAAGATATATCAGAGCAAATAATCAAACAAGTATGACATGTATCAGAGTTAATACAAAAAATGTATATTAGAGTATCAGTACTAACTAATGTAAAAGTACTTATAACATATCAGAACGAGATATGTCAAGATCAGCTACTATTTTTCTCCCCCTTTTGATAAAGAAGGAAAGCCAGATAAATTCTGCAGAAGTGTCAGTGTTATTAGAGCTAAAGGTATAAAACTAGAAAATTATGGTTTAAGAAACCCATATTAGAGTTCAAAATAATACTTCCTGCACGAGAATTTAGTAGACATTATAAAGAGTTTAAAACATAACCATCACAAAATATTAAAAGCATAAAAACTGAAATTAAATGGAGTATTTTAAAAAACATTAAATGCTTTTTCAGAATATATCATGTCCTCCCTTCCTTTCTTCCTGTTTTGCTGCTTCAATCTTGGTTTTTCTTTTGTGTCTTGGCCTTCTTCTTGTCTTTCTTCTTATCAGACCATCTTCAGCTGTTCTTTTCCTTTTCTTCTTCTAAGGAGTAGCTGCACCAGATGCATCTTCCTTGGCTTCTTTTCCTAGACCATCCTCCTCTTGATTCTGCTTCTTTATTGCAGCATCTTCTTCAACAACTGCCAGAAAACTCCAGAGGAACCCACTGATGTTTTCATCCTTGTATGCAAATGTTTGACCATTCAACAACAAACAATGTGCTATTAAACTGCACAATGGATCAAAACGTTTAAAAAAATTTATCATGTGAAGTACTAAGACTAGTGACATGTTCCTTGAGTTGATTTAATTCTTCCTTGATATAGGATATGTCCTGCCTGAGTGAAGAATCTTGTTGAACATCTGCTATGCCTAATGAAACTTGTGACCTGGCAGAAGGTGAGATAAGTTTAGATTTTCTAGGCCCACTACCTTTTCTGTCCTTAATCCTCTGATCCTTCAAATAATTGTAGATCACCCAAGGAAATGGTAACTTGTAGGTCTTAGATTTTCTAGGCCCACTACATGAGATGCAGCCTTTGATAATATCAAAGATTTTCTTTTCCCAATTTACTTCCTGTTTGGTTCCCAGTTGATAAAATAGCATGTCTCTTGGTCTGCTGATTTTGGTTTTGTGAGTGAGATGATCTAAATTGGTCATCACAAACTTATAGAAAAGTCTGTATTTTTGGTTTATTCTGGCTAAGGGTACTTTAGATCTCCTTGCTGGCTAGGTGGCTCCCATGATTTCTTTGGCAATCACATTATTAGACGGGTAATTTACACCTAACGTCCCCAGCCTTTCAACTTTTAATGGATTACGTTCTCAACCTTTAATTCTAGTCCTGAAGATCCCCAATGTTTCCCAAAATCCCCACCCAAGTCTTTGAAGACGGAAACTGTCCAACCTAGCTGTTAGTCTGCATATTGAAGACCAAATCCAAGAAGTGACTCGGGGTAAATTTTACCAAATCCTCTTTGTAGTACCAAAAAATGCCAACAATTACAATGCTTACTTCTCATAACTAGCGGTAACCATTTTTACAATGCTTTCTGTGACCAATTGATCAAATTCCATTAATCAACTGAATAAAAAATAATAATAAAGTAAATGCAATCAAAGCAGCCAAAAATCACACGTCCAATAGACTACAAAGAATACAGACTTCCCAATCCCATGAATTAACCATTATAGTATAAGCAAAGTTCCAATACAAATATGCCGTTCTTCACAATGAACAGTACCATGGAAAAGCGCATGTTTAGTAAAAGTTTCATCAACAAATGAATATAACAAACAGAGAACAAAACCGATGCAAGTAGTAAAATAAAAGCCCTTTGTTCTAAGTTATCTCCCATGGCTTTCAGGACCATTCTAGAGTATGGTTTCACACTGCACCTACTTTCAAATATTTTCTTCAGCATACAACTGAAATTCCTAAAAATACGCTAACTTATTTTTGCTTTTAAATATATAAATGAACATTACTCCAATTCATAAGTCTCACATACAATATAGTGTAACAAACTTAAAGAAAACACCACCAAGAACCAAAACCACATCCTACTTTCTCAAATATGTAACTTTCATGAGAACATGGAAGAAAAAACTGCTACTATGTTCATGTTAACAATGATAAAATACCAGCACCTGAATTTAGTATTAAACCAAAGCTTAAGAGACAAAATGTCTGAAATAGCAGTGGACTATCAATGCGCCCATTCTAGGAACCATCAAGGAAAATCAGATAAAAAGGAATTTGCCATCAAAATAATGCCTTGTTACTTGATAATGATGAAATAATTCCAATCCTTGTAGCAAACCAAACCCATCGCACAAACACATCTACACCAAACCCGACTACCAGTACTGTCTTTCACACCCCAAGATCATATTTTTAGCAACATTCAGTTTGTTCTCTTCTCAGAATTACTACAAAGAACTAATTTTCCAGACTCTTACCATAGTTTGGTGTGACCTCATTCTCTGTTTGCAAGGTATAGCCTATTGTCGCTACTTTGAAGACTGTGACCTACTAGGTTTAAGGTAGAAAGTAAGTTCCAGCCATTTCTTTTCACCGGACAATGTTGAAATTTCCACCAATTTCCACTGATTTCGCTGGGTCGCAGCTGAAATTCCCATATGTTTCGCAGCGGTGAGTAGCAAGAGCAGAAGTAAGGGTTTTTTTGGCCAGACCTTGAGTGGAAGTCGACTGCCACAGTAGTTTATTTATGAAAACAACACTGCTATAATTTCATATATTGAAATTTGAACCCAAGTAGAAATCATAACATATGGTTTAGTTGAGGGAAATTTGTATTACCAAATTTACCCCAGTCACTTCTTGGATTTGGTCTTCAATATGTGGACTAACGGCTAGGTTGGACGGTTTTCATCTTTAGGGACTTGGGTGGGGATTTTGGAAAAGGTTGGGGATTCGTAGGAGTAGAATTAAAGGTTGAGGACATAATCTATTAAAAGTTGAAAGGTTGGAGACGTTAAGTGTAGATTACCCTTATTAGACAAATTAAATTTATCGTCATCTCTTCATCAACATCAAACTGTCTAATCCCTAGCCATTTTCTCAAACTCTTAGCAGTGAATATCACCATCAACCCTTTAACATAAATCTTTGTTGTAAACAGACAGTCAGGGTCACCAAATTTCTTTGGGATAGGCCAAAAACTCTTTAACCAGTGTCTCATTAATTGTTCCATTGTAATCAAACAATTTTTCCAGATTAAAATACTCAACCAACTCATGCAAGCCTATCATCTCAAAGTTAGATATCATGATTATCCTGTCATAAGTAAATTTTCTAAAATTCACAAAGTTCTTGAATAACTTATCAGCCTTTTTATCATGAAAACTGTAACTATAGGGGATAAAGGAACCTCTTACTACTATGATCTCTGAAGGTTTGAGATCATCTGGATCAGAATACATTTGGCCCGGGTTGGATTCACTGGTAGTAGACTCCTCGATAGATGTGTCTAGATTGATGGTTTCCCAGGACTTCCAATATAGACCCTGGTTTATCTTCGTGTTACTGGTCTATTTGTTAGAAAATCTGGCACGATCTCTTTCCTGATGTCTTCCCTTATTTTCTTCTCGTGCTCATCAAACTGGTCTTTTGAACTTTCATCATCTTTCTCTAATTGGTAGTCACCATCCTTGTCAAAATTTTTGTCATGAAGTTGTTAGGACTTCTGCTCCTGATCTGGTGTGGATGAATCCTGACCAAAATTTTTGTCATGCAGTAGTAGTCTTTTCAGGACTCTTCTCCCCCAGTGTTCGATTTTCCCCAATTTCACTAGGGTTTTAATGATCCCTGGCAATTGATTGTAGAATATCCTGAATGTTAGGGATTTCCTCTAGAATTTTAGCCTGTGAAATCTTTGGGTTATGATTTTGCTATTTCTCTAGTAGGAGATCAACTTCTGGAACTTGAATTTCCTCTTGGATAACCGGATTTGGATTTTGAAACTCTACAATAGGATTTTCCAGTGGATTAGGAATTTCTGGCTATTGAACAGGTTCTACTGGTGGATGTTGAATAGGGATCTGTTCCGCTTGATCACATTCCTCTGGCGAGACGTAGAGCACCATTGCTGTGAGTGGATCAAGTCTGCATGGAACCTCTTCCATGGGTACTTGTGAGATTGGTGTCGATGAGTTTAAGCTGGTGATGCTTCCGCGGGAATTGGTTCCAGTTGTTGCACTGGTATTTTGATCTGCAGAAACCTGCGTTTCAACTGGTTGTGAAGTATTTGCGTCTGCTGTTGATTTCTTGGAGATTCTTCCACTTCTTCAGACACCAAAACCACATTTCCCTTTTCCCACCATGTTTTTCTACGAGTTAATTTTCATAAAGTGCACAAGAAAAACTTCTCAAAGAATTGAGAGCAGTTAGGATTTTTTGAGAAAGAAATTGAAGTTCAGTGGCAATTAGGGTTCGTATGAAAAAAAGAGAAGTCTGTATAAATATAGGAAAACTGAACAGTTTTAAAACGTTGGGTTTTAAAAATTTTCCCATTAGAAATTTTAAGAGCGGTTTACTTGTAACTGCCACAAAGTGATAGCTCAGCCAGATGCATCCTGATTGATCTATCAACTAAAGTATGAGATGCATTTGGGCAAAATGCTGGCAGGCAAACATATGCAAATGATATAATGCCAACTTTAATTTAATTTCAGTACTAAATACTTTCCACGATACCTGTTAAAGTTTACACCATGAAGTATTCAGCCAACTGAACTGTTCTCAATTGAAGGAATTTATTTTTGAATGGAATTTATTTTATCTTTTTTGGTCAGTCCTGACTCCACTTTGTATCTTGTGAGGACCTGACTTATTGAGCCTTATGAATGATGCACAAGAAGACCAATCATCATTTATACAACTCTCATAATAAAGAATACAACTTTTAAGTCATCGGCGTGCTCGACATTTTCTACAATTTTGAGCATTGTCTTCTAAAGGCAAAGGTAGTTATACGCACTAAAAGACTTAGTTGACTAGTAGTTTTCACCCTTACTGACTCTGCCTTTTAGACATTATTAGTCGTATATAGTGCTAAAGAGTGTAAATACTGACCATAGGTCTACATCAAAATTATGATCCTCAATCAGTAACCCCTTATAATGCAAAGTAGGCATGACGTATTCATCCATATTTTATTCAGTTTATCTCTATGGAATAAAGAGAACAAGTTTTGACTGATCTCTTCAAGATGCATCCTCCTCTAGGTTTCTCAGTGATATCCTGTACATATATAAGTGATTTGATTTCAAGCCTAAATGTATCCAATACTTTAGTTAACAGATTTGCAAGCTGATCCTCTGTCTAAATATACTCAAGGTAATCACTTTCTGTTCAACCAACTCACCGATAAAATTATTTCTTATATTAATATGCTTAGTCCTAGAGTGTTAAACTGGATTTTTGAAAATATTTATAACATTTGTGCTATCACAAAAAAAAGTGGCCTGATCTTGAAAAATTACATAATCCTCCAACATTTATTTCATCCAAAGAAGCTGTGTGCAACAAGTTCCTACAGCTATGTATTCTACTTCTACTGTAGGTAGTGAAATGAAAATTTGCTTTTTGCTCATCTAGGCAACCAGATTGTTCTCCATGTAGAAATATCATTATGAAGTACTTTTTATTTCATCAACATTTTCGGCCCAATCTGCAATTGAATATCCAGCAAGATTAGCATTGGTATCCCTAGGAAACCATATGTCATACTCTGTTGTTTTACTGACATATCTGATAATCCTTTTAACCGCAGCTAGATGTGTCTCTTTCGGCTTTTACTAATATCTTACAGACATACCTACACTAAAGAATATGTCTGGCCCGTTTGCTGTCAGATAGAGTAAACTCTCAATCATGCTACGATATAAAACCGAAACAATCGCATTAGCTTGATCATCTTTTGTCAATTTCAGATTGGTAGCGGTAGGAGTTCTCATCGGTTTAGAATCTTCCAAACCAAATTTCTTGACCAGATTTTTAGCTAACTTTGTCTGAGAGATAAATATGCCAGATATGTCCTGCTTTACCAGTAATCCTAGAAAGTATGTGAGTTCATCTACCATACTCATTTCAAACTTTGTTTGCGTTCTCTTGACAAATTCCTCTATCTTGGCTTCTGAAGTTGATCCAAATACAATACCATCCACATATATATGAGCAACAATGATTTTTTTCTTCAATTGCTTGATCAATAAGGTCTTATCAGTACCTCCTCTTTTGTAGTCCCGTTCAAGAACGAATGTGGTGAGTCTTTCATACCAAGCTCTAAGAGCTTGTTTTAAGCCATATAAAGCATTCCTCAACCTATATACATGATCTAGATTCTGTGGATCTGTGAATCCAAGTGGTTGCTCAACATATAGTTCCTCATTCAGAATGCCATTAAGAAATGTACTATTCACATCCATCTGATATAGCTTGAAGTTGACATGGCACGCTACTGCGAGTAGTAATCTAATAGATTCAAGTCTGGCTAATGTTGCAAATGTCTCATCAAAATCTATACCTTCCATCTGGGTATAGCCTTGACCACAAGTCTTACTTTGTTCTTGATGATCTTCCCTTGTTCATCAGACTTGTTTTTGAAGACCTATTTAGTTCCAATAACATTGCCATCAAAGTAGCGATGCATAACGAGCAGGCCCCTCAAAAAGCCCAAACCGGCTCGGCTCATGGCTCATTTATTACGAGTCAGTGGCCGAGTCGATCCCCAAAATTTGGGGACTCTCGGGCCGGGCCGGCCCGTGTGGCTCACTAGGCTAAAACAGGCCGCCCCGTTTTCACTGGCCGTCAAGGCCCGTTTCATTCATGTACAATTTTAACTCCGCCTACAATGAATATAGTCAGTCCCAAGCCCGGAAAAAAGGAGGAGGGTTATATTTGTAATAATTTTATTATTTGTCTTGTAATTTCAGATAAAGGGTAATTATATTGTCACTACTATTTTCGTTTATCACACCACATTTTATCTCCACCACTACTATGTTTGAGTTTAAAAAAAAAAAAAACCGAGCCAGTAAAAAAAAAAGAAGATCTGCCGGCTGAGCTAGGCTCGGAAAGGCCAGAGCCAAAGCTCAGGTCAAGCCTAAATTTTACGACTGGGCTTTGGCTCGACTCGGCTCGGGCTTTTTAGGCTCAGGACCAAAAAAGCCCGAGCCGAGCTCGAGCCTAAATTTGGGCTCGGCTCTGCTCGGCTCATTGACATGGCTACATCAAAGGGTCTTGGCACTAGTTCCCAAACCTGATTCCATTCAAACTGATTCAGCTCAGTTTGCATTGCTTGAACCCAATTTTCATCTTGTAAAACTTCTTTCACATTTTTCGGTTCAACCAGTGAGATATAGGACATGTGACCAAATTCTTGTTGAAACCTTTTTCTGGTCACCAACCCTTTTTTTCTAGATAGGATGTTGCCAACTGGATGTTCCTTCTGAATTCTGGTAGATAGTCATCTCATAGATTCTGGTTCTGATTCTAGTTCAGGTTCTAGTTCTATTTTAGATTCAGATTCTGCAACTTGATTATTCTGACCATGGCTAGATGTATCTCGCTCAGGATTTGCTTGTCCTATTGCGGTTGACTGGGGTGGGATGTGTCTTGAATCAGTTCTGTCAGTCTAATTATATCCTACACTGACTTCCAGATTGTAAATTTTAGGGTCCGGTGAATAAGTAGCATAGTTAAAAGTATCATCAACTTTAACATTTACAAACCCAACAATATTCTGATAACACATATTATAGACTCTATAAGCTCTACTGTTCTCAAAATATCCGAAAAAGACTCCTTCATCAAATTTAGCATCAAATTTTTCTAGATGATCTTTATCATTCAAGATATAGGATTTACTACTAAAAACATGAAAATAGCTCAACCTAGGCTTTTTTGCTTTTCCAAATTTCATAAGGAGTCCAATTAGTTCCAGGTCTAAGTGTTACTCTGTTTATGATATAACATGTAGTGTTTATGACTTAGCTCATAACTTAGCAGGTAATTTTTTACTGTTAAGCATAACTCTAGTCATCTCCTGCAAGTTCCTGTTTTTCTTTCAACTACACCATTTTATTCAGGGGTCCTAGGTGTAGAAAAATCATTCATGGTACCATTTTTTTTATGGAAATTAGAAAAGTTAGAATTATCAAGTTCTCTGTCATGATCACTTCTGATTCTCTTCAATGTAACACCTTCATCAGATTTCTCATTTGAGAGCTTCTGGAACAAAACAACAAATCTATCAAATATATCAGATTTTTCTCTAATGAAATCAACCCATGTATATCTAGAAAAATCATCAGCACGGACATATATGTACCGCTTATTGCCAATACTCTCAGTTTGAATTGGACCCATAAGATCCATGTGTATAAGTTCAAAAACACTAGAGGTAGATAGGTGCTGACTTACTTTGTGTGAGTTCCTGAGTTGCTTACCTTTCTAGCATGGTTCACATATGCTTTCAGGAATTGTTTTTAATTCTAGAATACCTCTTACAGCTCCACTTTTGGTTAATCTAAGTAAGTTTTTGTAGTTCATATGACACAATCTCTTATGCCAAAGTTCTGCAGGGTTAGTACTAGTAATTTTGCAAGTATGTTTGTGATTCAATGTATAAAATTTGTCACTAGACCTAACACCTCTGAATAAAGTTTTTCCAAGCAAGTTTGATTCAGTATCAAGATCAAAAACTTTACACTCAACTTTAGAAAAGAGCACTCTTAGATTATCATCACATAGTTGACCAATACTCAAAAGCTTTGCTTTCAAACAATACATATTTTAGAGTGGGTAAGCCTTAAATGTAGATATTTCTAGATCTCTCAATGTGACATTGCATCTTTAGCTAACTAAACCTGGTAGGGGAGAAAACTAATAACATGCTGGAAGTTAGTATGCCTTCAGGAGGAATAATTG
>CAVNYN010204963.1:0-19578 GCA_963692815.1 Nyctanthes arbor-tristis
CCATTTTCTCAAAGAATCAAGACACCTTAGGGCTTTAATTTCATAAATCTCAATTAGTAAACAATTAGAATTCACGTTAGTAATTGTTAGTTTTTATTGGTTCACGTAAAATGTGAGACATGCAACGAGTACAATGTGCCAATCTATTGACAAAAGATATTTTTTACTCTAAAGACTAATTAATCATTAACCAATTAAACAATTGGACCTCCTATGTTTCCCCCGCCCCGGGGGAAGGGGGGAGGGGGGGTGGTAACATATAATATAACTCGATCAAGTTCACAGCAAGGTATATAAGTTTTCATATTTATTTAGGTCAGACCATATAAAGGTGCATAATAGCAAGGACAAATCATTTATGCTTCATTGGTGTCGTTGAGGGTTGAGATCTGTCATCCCAAAACCCCGTCTAGCTCGCCGTCCCCCCCAATAAGATCGTGACAACTCATAATAATTTTACACCTTAATATATCTCCAATTAATTCAACAACAACAACAACAATAATAATAATAACAATATTAACAATAACGGTGTTAACTTTTGTTTCTCTCTCCACCCGCTCTTCCGATCTCCCTCACCGTCTGCACGTCTCTCCCCCTCCAGTCTCCTATCGCTCGTCCAACACCATCCAAAATCTCCATCGTGGAAGCTGATTAGTTTTCTTCTCCCTTAAATTGCATCGAAGTATTTTTTCCCTTCGCGTTTTAGCGGAAATTGGGAAATTGCCGTGTCTAAGTAATCTTTTTTCATGTCATTTAGCAGAAATCGTGCAATATATACAATTCAATTTCATTATTCCATAATGCAATTTCAATAAGTATGTTAATGCACATGGGAAAAAAAAAATACCTCGATGCAATTCAAGGGAGAAGAAAACTAATCAGCTTCCGGCATGGGGATTTCGGATGGTGTGCCGACATCGGTGTTGGAAGAGTGACAGAAGACTGGAGGGGAGAGACGTGCAGACGGTAAGGGTACTGGGGGCGGGTGGAGAGAGACAAAAGTTAACACCATTATTGTTAATATTACTATTATAATAATTATTATTAATATTGTTGAATTAATTGGAGATATATTGAGGTGTAAAATTATTATGAGTTGTCACGACTTTATTGGGGACACGGCGAGCGAGACGGAGTTTTGGGACGGCAGATCTCAACCCGTGTCGTTGAATAGTGAATGCATACGTTAAAATTCATCTATATATATAAAACGGGAAAAAAACTTATTTTGAAATAATGTGTAGGGGAAAACATTTAAACTGGACACGTGTCAACATTCCACCGGTTTGTATGTGTATTTGTGGTCAAGGGAAGATATAGTGCAAGTGGCTTCCAACTTAGAAAAAATAAAATAAAATAAAATAAAAAGGGCTTCCAAATATCAATATGAAAATTTTCAAGCCCCAGCCGGATGGCACTTACAGAGCCAGATGGACGCTTATGGAGCCATCTATAGTCTAGAAGTACAACTATAAAGCCTAGACTGTATGGAAAACACCATCGGAAGCACCTCAAGAAAGTTAATTAGAATGGATACACAAAAACTTGAATCTGTGACTTGTCCTCTTTTTCATGCATCTTACGTTTCCTAATTTCTTCTCATTCTGTAGGAAGAATTTCAAAATTTTATATGTGAGTTCTTCCATATAAAAGGAAAGGGAGAAAATGACCTATTGACAATATTATTAATTATTATATAGCAAATACGCAAATTATTCTAATTACTCATGTGACGCGAATTTTAAATTTAAGAAAACATAATAGAAAACGAGGAATAAGGCCAACATAATACCTAGAACGGCTATCATCAACCGACTGAATGCCGTCTTGGCTAGTTCCTCTTCCTCCATCTCTTCTTCCTCCTGCTCTTCGTCCTCATCCTCCAAATCACCCCAGTGTTTTGTCTTGTCAAAAGGTTCCTCCACAGAAAACAAGAAAGTCAAGTCAGCGAACATTGTATTAAAGCAAATACTCGAAGTGAAAATCTTCAGCCAATTAAGACACTGGCAAAATCTTCAGGAGTTACATAGAGCCCTAGTCATTGTTTGTATTTTTACCTCATAATTGGGTTGTTCTTGCTGTAAAACATCAATATACATCTCCATATAGAGGGTGTCCATATATACTAGTCCAAGAAGTTAAAAGAAGAAGGTTAGAGGAAAGGTAGAACAAAAGAACTTGAAATTTTTAAACTAAAAGAACAGAAAATCTTAGTAAATCAATGAACAAATATCAGACCAATAAATTGGGTAAGTAAAACCTTCCTCGTCAACAGGAGGCTTTCCCCAGTCTCCATGACTATAGCCAAATTTTGCTCTAGGAAAAATGGTAGCATTAAATCAAGGAATTTTCAAATGATGAGGATAAGAAGGTAAGAACTATCCATACCTAGAAATGATCTAACACTAGACGTTTAATGCTGTAGTGATACCAGATAATAATGACATAATATTAACCATGGATATGAGCATATCATCACCCCCACAAATCAAATCATCATGATAATCATATTACGCAAATTGTCATAACAGTGCCATATGTCTGGTTTTAAATCATTTATGAGACTATATTATCTCCGCATTAGTGGAAAAAAGAAAAATTTTTAATTCCAACTGCATCCTTCATAAAAGAAATATAATTTTCCACAGATATGCATAATAATGAAACAAGCACCATAGAAATTTGCCAACCTGAATACAATGTAGAGTTGCTGAGACTTAGCAACGGGAAAAATGACGTGCCTCAGCAATTAGTTTCCAACCTTAAACCCAAATTCCTGAAATTTTAACGTTATGACTCATTATTCACATGTATAAAACATTCAATCCCGTCAAAAGCTATACCTTCAACATCCAATTAATTAATTAATGACTATAGCTAGTGCTATTTATTTACTTACTAGTTCTTCCTGAAAGATGAAGAGGTTTCCATGTGCACATATAGGCTAGCACATCTTCAATTTCCAACGAATAGATGCCAGTTACATAGAAGATCCATCTCCATACTAGTTAAGTCATAAGTAGCATAATTTTTTGTTAATTATCTTGAGGACATAACCATCGAAATATAGTATGAGCCAAACCATCAAGTTTTGATAATATTTGTATTATTCTCTCATTCCCACAAAAATAGTCTTGTATATTATATAGTATCTTCGTTCGTCTGGAAAAGATAGTTCACGTGCCACATTGAGTATTTCTTTAATCTTTAATTCCCCCCTACACAAGCAGGTGTGTGTGTGTGTGTTGTGTGCGCACCTCTAATTAATGAATCTTACTATTACTCCACATCAACTTACGCACCGAAAATATTTTTAAACAATTAATGAGATGGTGTATATAGAAAAATATAAGTAAAACTTAATGTTCAATTAAACAACTATCTTTATGGGACGGAGTAGGAATTGTGTCCAACCTCCCGAATCCCCAATTTGCATTGCTATATATATATAGATGAATTTTGTCTGCATGTTAGTATATGAATAGCCATAATATATACGAATTATGAAACTCAACTAATTTTGTTACAACACCAAGATGTTCGATGTGAAATTCAATCTTTGTGGTTGAATTTATGGCAAACATCATTTGGAAAGTGCCTTACATTTTGTAAAACGAGTTGAAGATACATGTCAAAAAGAAAACAAGAGGTTGCAGAAAATAGAGTTAAACTTTTCATGGATCTGTGCCATGATGGGGTCTAATGGACAGTCAAAGTCCATAAATAAAGAAAATGCATTTGCAATCTCTTAGAGTTGTTCAGAATAAAATTAGATGACAGAAAATGTATCTGAAGTATACGGAAAATAGGTACCAGACGATTTAGTAGATTGAAAAATATATTAAAGAAAAACCATCACTACAACAGAAAGGGAGAAAAAAATACTGCATACGCGTCGGTTTCTTGAACGAACGACGCCTTAACAAGACTCGGTGGCAAACTTGTAAGGATACACTTTGGACGTCAGTTCTTAATAAAAAACCGACACCTAGACTCAAAAAAAACAATGGGCATCAGTTTTCAAGTGGAAACCGATGCCCAAAGTTTAAAAAGGCGTCAGTCTCTTTAAAAGTTTATAAGTGGGATCGACGCCTATTCAATTGTCTTTTTAACTCACGAATTAAGACAGACTTATTTTGAACCAAAGAGCAGTTCTGTGCGCAAGACTCGCTCCGAAATTTCAAGCAAATATCACTCTTAAATCACACTTCGAGATTTACTTCCAATATTTGGAGCCCTAACTCTCTCGATCTACACCCAAGCACGTCCATCAGCGGCGACGGCGACCGGCGAGCTTCAAAATATATTACATTTCTTGTACAAGTTAAGGCTCGATTTCTTGGTATATATTACATAGTATTTCCATCTTTGCCTTAATTTTTTCATAATCTCATATAAACTAAAATTTTGGTATAGATTAGGGCGGCGATAGGCAGCAGCGGGCGAACTTCATTGTATATTTTTTCTCCACATATGTTTAAGTAATTTCTTGTCCATTACTTAGTTAGTTAAGAGCTTTATTTTGGATTTAGAAATTATGATTTTTGGGGTTTTTTTGTGAAATTTGGTAAAGATTGGTATACATCTATGTATTGTTGAGGCTATTTTTTGTTATATATGATTTTTTGATAATTTGGTAAACTAGTAAACCGCTTTCTCGCGGTGATTCCGACCGTAAGATTTTATTTGTAATAAAAGAAAATTTAAAAAGATGATATTTATATATCAATATTGAAGAAACTTTTTTTTTTCTTAACTATCTAGTGGCTTTTAAACGAGATTATTATACTGCTTGTCTAGAACTAAATTATGACATTCCAACCGCAAGGTTAAACCGAACTATTTGTACACGCTGTGATTATATCTAGAACCGACACAACGACGGATCCATGCGGACATTAATGTTCCGTCTCGCTTTGACTTGGTGACGAAATGCATGTTACTGGAAGTGATTTACTTTCTCTTCGTATTTCTTGTAGTTGTAGGTAAGTCATTGCAAAATTTCCTTTTTTTTAGCCATAGATTACTACTCGAGCTCGCTCCTTTGAAAATATCAAACCATCAATTGCAACTAATCACCGTTGAGTACAACTTTTTGCGTAAGCAAGTTGATATGTCCTCTCTGCACAAAGAAAAATAGAATCATGGAATCAGTTTTTGAACAAAAGTGTCTGGGGCTTCTATATACACTAAGCATTTGTGACCAGCTTTAAAGTACAAAGTTACTTTACAATTACGACTAATAATTTTCTAAATCAAACACATGAAACTGGTCGAGTTTCTCTTCCTCTTCGTTCCTCATCAGTGCAAATTCTCCAAAAATGATCATACAAGAATACCCAACAATATTGCGTACTCAATAAGCATGGGACTCAATCCTTTGTCTTCGAATTTTAGAACAAAGAACAAACACTTTGTCTACAATCTATGAAGTCCAGAATTTTATCATCCATTGCATTTTCCAAAATACTCAAATCCAATACCTTTGTCCCCATTTTTGATTCAAATCTCATGTTGATTCTCAATTCAAAATCACTTATTAAGACTGGCCCTCTCAATTCTAACCTACAAAGCAAATAGTACTAATAGGAGTTAGAATCTGCAGGTATCTCATTGCAGGTTCCTTATTTATGTCAGATTTCCTACAGTAGCACCAAAATCCATTATTTTATATCAAGGAGAAAAAGAGAACTGGAAAACTTAACAAAATTATCAATCAATCAGAATGGTGAATTTTGAAATTACAAAGAGCCACTATTACAATAACTGAGATATAAAAACTTCAAAATAAATTAATCTTTTAAGAAACAAGAGGATTCGAATTGGAACCTGGAGTTGTGCGGATCTTTCTAGACTCATATAGACTCTAGTTGGTTTCAAGAGATATTTGCTGTTGTTGCACTAAGAAGTTTTTTGAAACAAGCACAAGTTGTTAGTGTAGCTATATAAAAGCTATTAGGGAAATTGTATTCCAAGTTTAAAATGTAGTTGTTCTCTGAAAAAAGAAATGGTGCGTAATCCAGTGCAATTATAATTATCTTAGGTCCAAACACTACAAAGCACATTATATATATGATCACATGTTACAGTAAAATTAAGAAAGGCAATGTCACGGAAATCGACTTACTGTGAGTCTGCCTAAAAATGGTCTTCATGCTAATTATATCAATTCGAATCATTTCAAATGTAGGAGTGTAGAATCGAGTCGCGTAGAATCAAGTCGCCTTAAATTCAGTGGATCAGTAGCATGCCAATTAAGTTGTACCAAGTATTAAATTGAAACTAAGCAAAATTAGCAAATAAATTCTAATTCAAAATTAGATTTTATCTAAACTAATCACATCCACATATCTATAAGGATCTACCAATACTACACGAACCTCTACCACTCAATTTCAAAATTTTATTGCTATTTCAAGATAGAAATATATTACTAACAGGGTCTGAGTAAAACCCTCTTGGTAGCAACATACAAGAAATGAGTATTATCAAACACTTGCATCAACAAGAGTCGAACAAAAAATCTATGACAGCACGGGGGCACGACATTAAAAATGATGCATATAGAGAAGTAGTTTTGATACATTTCAGCCATCTCTGAGATTTTACTTGAAAAATGTAGACTGCTAAATTATGTTAACGGCAATTTGAAAAACTTTAGCAACAACAAAGTGAATGTTGCTTTCATCATTCCAGTCATATTGAAGTGTGGAAGGTTTCTAATTAGAAGTTGGAACCATCTAAGTCCTCACTTCCCAATCCTTTCTGCCTCAAAATATAGCAGTTTCTTTTACTAAGGCATTTTTTCAACTAAAAAGGAAGAGAAAAATTAAAAATCAAATCTTTAGTACTTGACTGCTGGACATAGGCATCTATGCAAGTTTGCATACTCACCTGTGGGTACAGCAGGAAGCATTCTCAGAAGGTGGCACCTTGTTAATTTCCCGAGGAGGAAATTGCATTTGATTGATTCATTGTTGAATAGAAACAACAGAGACTTGTATGATGAAAAATATGCATAACTAAGCCCACCATAATCAAGAAAATAAATCATATGAATTATCACTTGTGAAACATTAAGGACTTACGGAAGCATGTGATAGTGGTCTATGTATCAAAATTGCCAGACGCTTCAAGCAAGAACACAAATATACTTTGAATTCAGAATTTTATAACTTAAATCAAATCAAGCAATGACTTAAGCAATAGCAGATTTCCCCAATTTCAGTCTTCAAAAGGGCTTGTAACTTGGGGCATTGCATTAAACAATCATACCGTCAATTCACCTGCAATTACCGCATTGCATTGTCAGAATGAGAGGATGGTTTTCCAAGGAGCGGATTTTTGAATCTCTTGAGCTACAGAAGAAGAATATAGGTTTTTCGTGAAGCCAATTGTGAACCTAAACTGACTGCAGACAGGAGAAGAAAAGTGGGGTTTCCTGTTGCAGAATGAGGAATTACAAAGCACATTGAAGGATTTGGGCGATTTTGGGATGACGATACCATATGTAACCATTTCGGTGATTTGGGAAGGGGAAGAAGAATGATGAAAAGATGCAGATGCAGATACAGATACAGATAGAGAGACATGGTCATTTTCTTTTTCATAGACTCGCAGTAGGGTACAGTCGGTGACGGAAGAAGATAGATTGGGAGGAAGAATAGCAATGAAGATGAATAAGAAAGGAGGTGGAGAGGGAGAGACTAACAGACAACACTTGTGCTTTTTCTGTGAGTATGAGAGAAAACCTGTCGGTGATTATGTTTTTTCGTTAAATATATTTTTTGTTATATATTGTAATGAGAAAATTAGTTTCATTGTGTGAAGAGTTATTTATTTTGAATTTAGAAATTATGATTTTTAAGCTTTTTATGGAATTTGGTAAAGATAGGTGTGTGTGTGTGTGTGTATATATGTATACGTTGTTAATTATATTTCTTGTTATATATGATTTTTTGTTAATTGGTGAAATTATAATTTTTTTGCTAATTTGTTAAATTATGATGTTTTGTTAAATGTATTTTTTGGCATACATTGTTAGATATGTATATAAGTCTATATTTTTGTTAAATCTATATGTATATATTGTAATGTGAAAAATTGATTTTATTGTATGAAGAAATATATATTTTGGATTTAGAAATTTTGATTTTTAGGGTTTTTGTTAAATTTGGTAAAAATTTGTATACTTGTATACATTGTTTAGTAGTATTTTATACATAATTTAATATTATTGCTTTGAAATAAAATGGTAATGGGAATACATAAGTAATTAGTAAGTATTGAAATTTAAATAAACGAAAGAAATCAAATAATTTAAAATGTATTTGATTAGGTTTATGAAGTCAATAGAGTAACGTAGAAAGATTGTGTCATGACCCGTAATACTTTAAGGAGGACAAATACTAATTTAATAGTTCTTTGATTAAATTTCAATATCATAAAGTTGCTAAGAAGTTTTGGTGGACAAATTATAAAATTAAAATTAAATAATGTAATGATTAAATTTGTGACGCCCATGAATATGTATAATTAGCACATATTGATGAACAAATAGATTTTAATAATAATGAAATAATGAAAAGCAATTTGATTAAGTGTGTGATGAGAACGAATAAGTAATTAACAAGTATTGTTGGTCAAATAAATTACTGAAATTAAATAACGTATCAGTGTATTTGATAAGTACAAAAAAATTACCCGCTTTCAATATCTTGACATAGATCATAAGATATATATAGATCGAAATTGGATGTATGGGAGACGTACCATATTAGAATATTTGGAAGGGGTTAAAGAGTTTATAAAATTTGCCGAGGATATTAGAAAAAAGAAACGGGAAGAGCTGATAGTATGTCCCTGTCGCGATTGTAAGAATCTGCAAAAGTATCGTAGTTATATGGAAGTGAAGTACCATTTGATTAGGCGTGGTTTTAACGAAGGTTATACGTGGTGGTTTTGGCATGGTGAGGAATTACTTCCTACGATGAACACTGATATCAATAAGGATGCTCAGGCGGAGAACACGGTAAACAAAAGTTATGAGATTAATATATCCAGAGAAGATAATGATGATGTCTAGAACGACCGGATTGATGAAATGATGCGTGATATAGAAGATGATTTCACTGAAGCTCCGCACATTTTTTACGGCTTGTTCCTCAATTCCGAAAAGCCTTTGTTTTCGGGATGTAATAAGTTTACAAAGTTGTCTGCCGTGTTTAAATTATATAATTTGAAAGCAAAGAATGTGTGAAGTGACAGGAGTTTCAAAGGTTGTTAGAAATTCTAAAAGACATGCTTCCCGAGAATAAAGATCGGAAGAGCACACGTCCTACTGGGTAAAGAAATTATTATGCCTATTGGGTATGGAGATTGAGTTGATACACGCATGTCCAAATGATTGTGTCTTGTACCGGCATAAGTACGAGCACTTGAATGTGTGCCCAAAGTGTAGGGCGTTGCGGTATAAGAGAAAGGACAGCCACAATGAACGTACTAACAAGAAAGACCCTCCGAGAAAGGTGTTATGGTACCTGCCAGTAATACCAAGATTCAAACGTTTGTTTGCGAATGCAAATAAAACAACGAAAATGCGATGGCATGCTAATAGGAGGAAAGAAGATGGAAAACTCAGACACCCAGCCGATTCTCCCCAGTGGAGAAATATAAACAGGATGTTTCTTGAATTCGGTGGCGAAGATAGGAATCTTAGGCTTAGACTATGTACAGATGGAATGAACTTGCATGGTAATATGAAGAGTCGACATAGCACTTGGCTGGTTCTTTTGGTGTGTTACAATCTTCCTCCTTGATTGTGTATGAAGCGGAAGTACATAATGTTATCGTTGTTGATTTTGGGGCCTAAACAGCCGGGAAATTATATAGATGTGTACCTCACGCCACTCATTGATGATTTGAAGTTGTTGTGGAACGAAGGCATGTTGGTGTTCGATTCACATAGCTGATCACATTTCGCACTATGTGCAATGATTTTTTGTACCATAAACAACTTTTCAGCATACGGTAACTTGTCAGGTTATACTACCAAATGAGCTAAAGTGTGCCCCATTTGTGAAGATGCAACGATTGATCTTTGGTTGATTAACTGCAAGAAAAATATCTTCATAAGTCATCAAATCTTTCTTCCGTCTGACCACCCGTATCGGAAGAAGAAAAAAGCTTTCAATGGGAGAACCAAGACTCGAGTCGCCCGTTTGCCGTTAACAGGAAAAAAGATCTTGAGAGGGTTAAAAATGTTAATGTTGTGTATGGTAAAACTTTGAAGACTCCGTATAAGAGTATATGGAAGAAGCGATCTATATTTTGGGATCTACCATACTGGCAACACTTGCAAGTTAGACACTGTCTCGACGTAATGCACGTAGAGAAAAATGTGTGCAATAGTCTCATCGGAACGTTATTGAATATTCCTGGAAAGACGAAAGACAGTATCAAAGTTAGAAAAAACATGGTAGAAATGGGGATACGGGAGCAGTTGGCACCGCAGGAGTCCAAGAAACGTACATTTTTGCCGCTCACATGCTATACTTTGTCTAAACAAGAGAAACTAGCTTTTGTGAGTGTCTGAATGCTGTTAAAGTTCTATCGGCTATTCATCAAATATGAAGAGACTTGTAAGTATGAAAGACTTGAAATTTGTTGGAATGAAGTCTCATGATTGTCATGTCTTAATGCAATAGCTCTTACCGGTTGCAATACAAGGTTTATTGCCAAAATATGTTAGATATGTCATAACTAAGCTCTGTTTCTTCTTCAGCACAATTTGTTGTAAGGTCGTTGATCCGGAGACGTTGGATGCTTTGCAGGCTGATATTGTTATCACTCTATGCCAGTTTGAAATGTATTTTCCGCCGTCGGTTTTCGATGTTATGGTGCATTTAATCGTTCACTTGGCTAGGGAAATTACGATATACGGTCCGGTGTTCTTGAGGTATATGTATCTATTTGGGAAATACATGGGTATTTTGAAAGGATACGTGAGAAGCCGATCTCAACCAGAAGGGAGTATAATTAAGGTTATGCTAGGGATGGCAATAGGGCGGGTTGGGGTCGGGTTTGGCTTCCCCCGGCCTCGCCCTAATTTTTTTACCCCGCCCCAATCCCTGGTTGAATCGGGGCAGGGAAAGGAAAATCCCCGATCCCTACCCCAAATTTTTTTTTTAAATTTAGAGTACATGCACGCCAAATATTAGCCTAGGAAGGCACATGTATAAGAAATTATTTAGGTCATGCACAAGACAAGACCTATTAACCCAAGGCATGTTTGTCACAAGCGTAAGCTTTTATAAAGAGTTGACCTTATTTTACTTTTCTATGGATCCAATGTGGGATGCCTTCCCATTTTTATGTAGGATAAAGGCAAATGGAATCCCACATCAAAGTGAAGTTAAATGAAGCCGGGATATGGTGTGTATAAAAAAGGGCCAATTGACTATCAAAATAATAATGTTTGATACATAATAAACAAATAATAATTAAGTAATTTTTATACAAATAATAATGTTTGAGACCTAATAAACAAATAATAATTAAGTAATTTTTTTACAAATAATAATGTTTTGAGACCTAATAATGTTATACAAAGTAAGTTTTTTCTTTTAGTTTAATAAATAAAAAACCAAAAAATCGGGTTTTGAGACGGGGTTAGGGCAGGGGAACCAAAACCCGTCCCCGCCCCACTAGTGATTCGGGGCATAACTTTGTGCTCCGTCCCCGCCCCGTTTCCAATATTCCCTACCCTGTTCTGGGCGGGTCCCCATTGGGTTCGGATTAAATCTGTCATCCCTAGATTATAGTGTTGAGGAGGCTATTGAATTTTGTACAGATTACCTAGGTGGTGTTGAAGCATTCGGTATTCCTAAAACGCGACACGAAGCGATACTTGGAGGTAAATGTACGATTGGATTCAGATCAATTGTGGCCAGGGCTGAAATGCGAGATAAAGCACATTTCCTTATCTTACAACACCTTATTGTAGTTCACCCATATTTAGACGAGCACACTTCGATGTTAAGACATCAAAATCCTTCGAAAGGTGAGATGTGACTGACCAATGAACATAATCGCACATATAATATGATTCAGAGATAGAGTGCTCTAACAGTTGTCCCACACACCGACGATAATTACGGAAACAATAAAATGGTTGTCGTACAGCCCTGGGGTGGATGTTTCTTCTTACGAAGGCTATGATATTAATGGATACACATTTTACACTAAAAGTCAGGATGATAAGAGCACGATGCAGAATAGTGGAGTGATGTTAGTAGCACTTTCATCAGAATATTCCAGTGTCAATCATGGGAGGCCAGTTGATGCCGCATTGTCGTATTATGGTGTCATTGAAGAAATTTGGGAGTTGGACTACAAGGTTCTGAAGGTGCCTCTTTTTTCGATATAAGTGGGAAGACGTCAAGGTATTGAATGAGTTTACATGCATAGTTCAATTTTATACCGATAATGGGTGATTTTACCAATGACGTTGTTCAATATTCTTCTCTTGCAGAAAAGATTCAATCTTGAGAATGGTGATTTGAAGCATGCTCAATTGATCGAAGTTGGGAAGAGATTGAAGGACTTCAAGAATAAGTTGGTGCGAAAGTTCATCAATGAGAAGCACCCTAAATATGATTCTCCATGTGATCTTTATAAAGGGATCATTTCACAAGCTTAGTGGGAGCAGTTCAAACAGAATCGTGCCACTCCGAAGTTCTTGGTATCCTCTAAAGCAAATTTTATATTATTGTCTCAACATTGGGTAAAAACTAAAGCAGTTGGTAAATTAAATTTCAGGAAAAAAGCAGGAAGGCGAGGCTGAGTCAAGCCTAAAATGAGCACCCACATTTTTTAGGTTCCGCTGGTTATGCTCGTAGGAGGGCGGACTGGGCCGTTTCTGACCTCCTCTCTTTCTCCTCATCATGTGGGTCAGTTAATTTGACCCTTCAGATCGATGAATGCAGCCTAGATTGGGCTCGGGCAAGGTATCAGAAGGGTCCCGATGGAAATTATTTCATACCGAATGATAAAACCAAGGAGGTTTTTGAGAAAATTATAAGTATATATTAATAATTAATTTTCTCTTTACTTAATTTACTTGCCCTTTATTCACCTGTATCATATTTGCCTTTCTATTTTGAAATAGAAACAATTGCACGAGGATGACAGCAAAAGGACGCTTGTCCCAAAGAGACAACGGGACATATTATTGGTGGTGCACTCTGGTCAAGTGAGGGGTTACGGTGGATACATCAGTGTGATGAACGTTTATGGACGCCCTGACGAGCCAAAGAAACGACTGAGTGGGGTTGTGTCGGTGGAGTATATTCGAAAGGTCATCCAATCGAAGATGGAGGCCAGTATCACTGAGAGAGTAAGGAAAGAGACTAGGACCCAGATGCAGGCTCATATCGATATGATGCAATCGCAGATGGCCTATGTCTTCCAAAGCTATGGCATTGAAATACCCAAGCAATTTCATACAGGAGAAATACCTATTGTGGCGAGTCCTTTAGTCAGACCAACGACTCATAGTAGCCACCAGTCTGCTGGTCCCCCGCCAGATCCTGACATTGAGGTATTCATAGAGTTTCGTTATGTCAGGTTGAATGTATTGAATTCATTCCAATACTTACAGCTAACGTTATTTTGTTGTCTATTGACTATCCAAAGAAGCCGACCCCGTGTCGTCTTACCCTTAATTGCGACATCATAACTAAAATTGTAGCGGTGGGCATGGTTTACCCATTTGAAGCTACTACGGTGGTGCACGGTGCACTGTTATTGCCCAGTCATTACAAAGTCGTAATTGACCATGTATATGAAGATGAGGTCAATTATCTTCTTCTAGTGCCAAATTCATTCGGCTAACAATTTGTGGATATAGGTGAAGGCCACATTCAGTGGCCCGCATATTTAATGATGTTAGACGAGGTAATTAGTTGAACTTGCAGAATAAGCTTTTCTGGATTTTGGATTCCTAATTAACATTGATGGCAAACAAATTTTCACTGCAGGAACCGTTACCCGAGCGAGCAACATCAAAGGGAAAAGGCAAACAGCCCGTGAGTTTTGAAGTTTCCTCGGCTCGCCCTAATCTCGTTGACGATGCAACATTGGTTTCCCTGACTCTCAACCTCAAAACGTTGCATGATCTGACTGTTAAACTGCCACTCTCTACGGATTTAATTGAGGTGCCTAACGGGAGATATGTGTTTCTCTACCCCGACAAAATGGACAATGAAATTAGTGTTTACGTCACTGATATAACCGACTTGTTCAACATGAACTGGCTGAATGCATCTATTTTACAAGTTTGGGCAATGTAAGACTTCCTCCCTCACAATTAAGTACATCGTATAATTTTTAATTTGATATTTCACGTTTGGTATAATGCATTTCAGGTACCTACACCATTTGTGCAAGTAATTCGGGATTCAAAATATCAGGTTTCTTTATCCATCGCTGGTCGGGGCTATTAATCATGGAGCAACTCAACTGATGAGTTATGAGTACATGCTCCACGCGATGGGAAACATGATGGATAAAAGGTACATTCTAGCACCGTATTTTATGGGGTAAAATCGTTGCAAGTATTTATTTGTTGTTTTGCCTTGACCTGAATTTCAGTTATTTGTCGCTAAATATTCAAATTTAAATTCTTATAAAATATTCTAGAAACTACTGGATGCTGCTGGTACTATATCTATCACACAATATGGTATACTGCTTTGACTCTCAGCAGGTTAACGGGCGCGACCTGCCTATCAAGCCGCAGTTGTCTGTGTAAGCAATTATCATTAACTATTGTATATTGTTTTTTTTTTAATTTTAACTTGTTTAACTTATATATATGTATGTGTCTATATTATAACTCTTGGGGTACTTAACGTTGTGGGCATCAGGGAAAATAGTGAAGAAAAGTCTCATGTGAAAAATAATCAACGTATGAAAAATATCCTTTAAATGTTACAATAACTATTGGAGTTTCAAATTTTAGTGATTTAATTACTAATATTTATGTTAAACTCGTTCGAAATTTTAGTGCTCTCAGCAACCCAGATCTGATTAATGTGGCTACTGTGTGATGAGAAATATGTACGAGATAGTCACCATATATGCTGGTTTCAAAAAATATCTTGATACGGTATAAATATTTATTGAATACTAATAATTATCTAACCAAAATTGTATTTATTTTATTACAAAGTATAATTATATTTCTTTTTTCTTTTTTGTAGGCATATGAAATTAGATCATATATTCAATCGAATATAGATGAGGTTTGAGAATTATGGACAGGATACTTTCTCTAAAATTGTACGTGATTTTTGGTTCTAACTATTGATTATAGTTAGATTTTTATGAAGACGATGATGATTAGAGGAATATATATAGTCATATATTAGTTATTGATTTTTGGACTAGTTTTATTTATATTTAATGATTAATTTTATGTTAATTCAATTGTTTCGTATTTACGTTAGCTTATTTTGTAGTAGTATTTGTAGATTCATATTTATATCAAGTTGGTGATAATTGCTTTAAAGCGTCTATAAATTGTTGGTGGTGGTGCTGCTGCTGTTTTTTCTTGGCTACTTATTGCTTGCATTTGCTGTTTTGTGGTCGCAGGAAAACTGGCAAAATTTGATCTCTGTAATTAATATTTAAAAAGAATACATTAGCGTCGGTTGTTACACAACAACAGACGCCTAAATTATTTAAAAATTAAAAAAAATATATATTTTTATATAGGCGTCGGTTGTGTATATGAAACGGACGCCTATAATAAACTATAGGCGTCGGTTTCTACAAAACAACCGACGCCTATAGATGAGTTAGAGTGTCGACAAACAACCGACGCGTATGGTCTTAGCATATACGTTTGTTACATATGCGTCCACGTAAAAATTGACGCGTATTGTTGATTACGACCGACGCTTAATTGGCTTTTTTGTAGTAGTGCATGTACTGTTGATGAAAGATTGTCACTATTTTTGGATTCGAGAAAGGTCATAATCTGGGCTAGGTAGCGCAATGTCAATCCAAATTGTGAGCCGACTTATGTAGGTAAAGATAGATTTGTACATAACCGCTTACGCTAAAAAAAATTCCCGGGGATTTGTGGGTACCTTGAGCAAAACTGACGAAAGTTTTCTATACACTCTCTTGGCTTTTGCCAACTCTAAAATACATGTGTTAACCAACTCCACTGCAAATGATGCTACGTGATGCATGGCATGAAATACACAGTAAGCTTCTATGGGTGTCCCAATAAAATGGTGTTGAGTTCTCTCTACTATATAGTTAAACCGGTTTGGATGTCGATGTGAGTGTAACAGTTAGTAACACATACTACTCTATTAGCAATGTCATACTCATGCAAAAAACATATTATTTGTGCAATGTCATCGGAGGGCTCATCAAGAGCAATGCGTCTGAATGCAAGAACTTTCTCTAGAGCGGTATTGGAGCCTATAGATGCAACATTGTGATATATAAATGTTTATTGTAACTAAATACCCAGTTTACCGCAAAAGAGACAATGAAACTACTTGCGTAGTTTTGAAATATTTGTTTTACTATTTCCTTCTGCCGAGTGAACTCCTCGATGCAGCATGGCCGCTCAGCACGAGATGGTCTCTCCTACGCTAAGAATGCTTGAAGTCTCGCCAAAAATATGCTAAACCTACAAGACTAATACCAGAAGTTAGAGAAAATAAATTAGATAGTGCAAGAGTTGAGAATATTAGAAGAGTTTGCACATAAATGTCACTTATTTATAGGCAACATTTGAAGAGGGAAATTATTGAACGGATTCAAGATCAATTGGTGTGGTCATGACATGACCAAACCACCCATTTCAGCATCAATGGGCACCATATAGGCTATCGAAATAGGCTCCTTTGGCAGCCTTTCTGGCAAGCTGCTTGCCAGGCACGAGCTCGCAGGCGAGCCGAGCTTGGCTCGGCGGCAAGCCAAATTGCCAACCCTTGTTGGAGGCGTCTCACTATCCATTAATTAATTATTTAATTATCACAGGTCTTCATCAGTTGGACTGTTGGAGACTTGGAGGCGTCTCACCTAATGCCTCATTAAGATAATCACACGCCTTCGACGGTGCTTTTCTCTTTAATTTTTTAGAGCTAAATATTTTTAAAAAGCTCGCCTAAAAAACTGAACACTGAAATTTTTTGTTGAAGAACACTGAAAATATTTCATGCAAACCCATATTATGAGTTTTCTTCATAAATTTTTTCCTTATTTTCAATCATGTGTTTTCAGAAGTTTTTAGTGTTATGAAAAATTAAACTCATTCTCTTCTAAAATTGACTTTGACCACGTTGCAAAAAAATAAAAAATTGACTTCAATCAAAAATTTGCATGTAAGTTATTTTTAGTCTGACATGTATTATATTATATAAATTATATAAATCTTACTAATGTTTTGCAACTATTTTTAGATTAGTTTAAAAAAAATCATTTATTTGTTTTTCTATTATGGAAAGACTAATTTTAAAATTTAACTCAAACTAAATTTTTTAAAACTAATTTAAAAATAGTTGCCAAAGACGGTGTCATTTCACGCGATCAAAATAGAAATAGAATACGGAAACTGGTTTACTGAACATGAAATTGCCTGTCAAAGAACTTGTGCTTTGGTTATTGAAGACGATCTGAAAGTGTTCTCCATCGAAACAAAATATCAACCGAAGTTGGTTAATAATCAGCGGAGTCAAATTTCTCGAAGATCGTCGAAGATGGACGCGATTGAACACAAGTACATGGAAGTGAACGGGCTAAAGCTTCACGTTGCCGAAATTGGAAGCGAATCGTCGCCGGCGGTTGTGTTTCTGCATGGATTTCCAGAAATATGGTACTCTTGGCGCCATCAGATGATTGCGGTTGCCAAAGCTGGCTTCAGAGCCATCGCACCCGATTACAGAGGTTACGGGTTGTCCGATCCACCGCCCCAACCCGAGAAGACCACTTACTTGGATCTGGTATCTGACCTGCTTGCGCTTCTTGACGCCTTTAACATCAGCAAGGTATATGATCCTACAAAATAATTTTTCTTTTCTTTTTTTTTTTTTCCTTTTTTTGCTCCTCTTTTTGTGTTGATGGTGTGGCTGATCACCTCGAAAATTTGGGGTTTTTTTGGTCGAAATCCAACTAGGGCCCATATCCCTATTCCCTAGATCAGCTCGGCTCGTGCTTTGGCCCAAAGAAACATGTTTTTAGCAGCTGGAGCCAGGGCTTCCCTAGGTAGAGCTGCGGGCTTCACTAGCACCAATTGTGTTTATTGCCACCTTTATTTAGAATTATAAAGAATTATTTGTTTATAATAAATAACTTTCTTAACCTTGAACAGCAAACTAAGTGACTTTTGAGAATTGCATCATCTTCTGCTCGTAAAAAAAATAGGCTAATCATCCAATTATATTTGACAGAGCTTTTATTTTAGGCTTAGCATGTTCCTAAATATGTTTGGTGCTGGAATGTATTTCCTTTTTCATTTTAGATCGGAAGAGCACACGTCTTTAAGAGGCACTGCTAGGGGAAAAGTTGCTATCCTGATCGTGCTGTTTATGGAGAATTTTCACTTTGTTTCTGAGCTCCAAGCATTTTCCAAAAAATTGTTCAAGCTCTTAGGTTATATGCTAACCATCAGTTGGATTAGTGCAATATGTGTGGATTAGCGCAATATGTGTATATATCATAGAACCTTAGCTGCTGTTTTGTACTGAAACAAGGTCACCTTGTGAAAATTTGGTTGTAGTTGGAATCCCTTGCAGTTTTGCTAGTGAAAAGTGCCTTAAGTGAATTTGCCAAAATTAGTTGACATGGAAAAAAAAATCTATGATCATTATTAAGTGAATTTGCCAAAATCAGCTGACATGGGAAAAAAAAAAACCATGATCATTATTAAGTGAATTTGCCAAAATTAGCTGACATGGAAAAAAATTATATGATCATTATTAAATGGAAATTCAACTTGAGCTAAGAGCGTTATCTTCAAAAATCAATTTGCAGGCTTTTCTAGTTGGCAAAGATTTTGGATCTTTCGTTCTTGGCTTCTTTGTCCTCCTCCATCAAGAGAGGGCTTCTGGCTTTGTGGCATTAGGTGTGCCGTTTTTTCCTCCACGTCCTCCCATCTACCATAAGCTCCTTCCTGAGGGGGTCTATACGTCAAGATGGCAGGTCCCCCTTTCTTTCTCAGCCCCTTTCTTGGAATGTAGCCGGGATTGACCGCTTCCAACTTCATCAATACATTTTTCATGCAGGAGCCTGGACGTGCAGAAGCTGATTTTGGTCGGCTAGATGCTAAAACAGTAGTCAAGAATATCTACATTATGTTCTCCAGAAGTGAAATTCCAATAGCTCAAGAAAATCAGGAGATCATGGACTTGGTAGAACCATCTGCTCCTCTACCTTCTTGGTTCTCTGAGGAAGATCTTGCAACCTATGGAGCCTTGTATGAGAAATCGGGATTTCAAACGGCGCTGCAAGTTCCTTATAGGTAACGTGAAAGTTTTCCACATCTTGCATTTA
>CAVNYN010204964.1:0-25206 GCA_963692815.1 Nyctanthes arbor-tristis
CGACGCTCTTCCGATCTCCGTTTGGCATCAGTTTATCTTACAAGTACATTTTACCATTTTAAATCACTTGCTAGCATACTATAGCAATGTAACTTTTAAAATTCGGCCCTTAACAAATTTCCCAACTTCCCCCAAAACCAATCCTTATACACAGGTCCGTGCAACGACCCGGCATATTTATTTGCATTTTGTTTGTTATGACATTATACCTTTTCCAGGAAAGGCAGTGATATGATTTACAACCTTTCAGTTTCGGTAGGAAGACACCAAGAAAATACAACAAGAGATAGGAAGCCTCAAGGCTGAAAAGTGAAAATTAATATATCTGATGAAGTTACCTTAATTGCAGAAAAAAGACGAGCTATTCCAAAATGTGTCCAGTCCTTCCCAACCAAAGGCATGAACTGACCAAGAACATCAGATCTGTAAAACAAGCACATATGCCAGTGAGGCAATCACATATGCCAGTGAGGCACAACGCACATGGGAGATTAAAAATCTATCTTCATTACACACACATGTGAATTGATAAAAACGTTTTATTTGTGCATGCTTTGAAGTTTGGCTGCTCTCTGTGTGGATCACTTTTTGTTATATTTCAGCTGCTCCCATATCTTCATAGTGGACAATCTTCAATGTGAGAATTTCAATTATGAAGAGCATTTGAGAAAAAAATTGGCAAGAGTGCCCTTTTCCAACAATTCAAAAGCAAAAGAATTTTAATGAATCGGAAAGCCCAATCCAATTCATCTTAATTCATCATAGATGCATGCCAGAGATGTTTACTAAGATATCAGTTTGGATCAAAAAGCAATAACATCATCTCATCAATTTTCTAGTTACATTGTGGTAATCTTACCAATATTGTTCGAAAAACAGGTTTGATTAGAACGGAGTTTTTCTGACTTGTACAGTAGCATAAAACAATTAATGTATCTAGCAATGGCTGAATGTCAGGTCAGGAGCTAAAGCAAGCCATCCAAGAAAAAATAGAGCAAGTCAGACTGCTTTAATGCTACCACAGACAGAAGTGCCAGACATTAGTACTGCTGAAACGGAGATCTAGTCTCTCTCAAACGGTCATACCACATTTTCAAAATTACAAATTATTGGGCAACTCAGTTTAAATAGCTTCCATTAAAACCTACTACCTAGATTATAGACTAGCAAGTCTTCAGTGTGTTGTTTCCAAATGACGAAGCTTGAAGAGTACAAGAATAGAATCAGGCAGCATCTTCATCATCTTCCGTAATGGTATTAGTAAATAGCAAAATAAAGAAATACTTCCCCAAAAGTAAATAGTCTTACTTGGTAATTGTCCCATCAACATCAGAAATTACTATTTTTGTATTCCACTTCCACAGGTATATATGAGCTTCAACCTGATTCAGGTGCCAGTAGATTAGTAACAACTTTAAAGGGTATCTACTCCAGCTAATTATCAATTTTATAGCACAAACAATTGACCAAGAAAGAAATTGTAGACCTTCTGAGCTCCAAGAACCATTGTAGAGAAGATAAAATTCACCATGTTCTGTCCCTCTTTGAGGTGTAAAGAAGCTATTTGATCAGAAGTGGGAACGTTTGTTCTTATAACCTGCTTCCGAGGAGACTCACTGGCAGCACGGGGGGTTAGAGTTGGTTCAACATGTTGGCTCTCTGTGACAGATTCAGAATCAACAAAGACATCCTCGTTTGATGAGTTACTACCAGTGTGCTCAAGTGTCTTTACCCTCCTAAATGGAATGGGCCAGAGCCTCCACCTGCGCCCAGAAGGAGTTGAAGTCAATCCAGATCCATCTTCCTTTGTTTCTGTTGTCTCCAGTTCCACTGGAATTACATTTTCCAGCTCAACAGGTAAGTCCAAATTATATGCTGCTAGCCCAAGGATGAGCGGAGCAGCTTTATCCCATTTTAAGTACTTCCCTTGTATTCTAACAATAAGATTTTCATTTTTAATGACTGATGAGGCTTCTACTTTAAATTCCTCTGCAGATATGCAGTTTCTGTCAAAGACTTCAGCTGCTGCACTCGCACCCATGCCAGGACGAAGCAAGTTCCCACATAGAGAAAGTTCCAACCCTGCCAAAATGTATTTAATATGATTAGCAGAACTCAGAAAGGGTATTAAAATTGGATAATACAGACGGTTCCAAATTTATTATAACATCAAATGGCATGCCTTACTTGTGCCAAAATCTGTTTTCACATCTCCACTTGAAGCTCTAGAATGAGGGTCAAGATGTTCACTTTTACTGAGTTCATCTTCAGAAGCAGGTGGTTGCTGGTCGCTTTTCATTTCTTCAACAGATAAATCTGCATTCAGCAAATTCTCTGGTTTCTCATCAGTTGTAACAAATGGAACAGGCACGCTATCAGTGCCATTCTGATCCATATCAAGGTATTTTTTTTATGGATTCCAACTTCAACCTGCAACTCACTTGAAGGCACAGTGCTAGGATATTCAGACTCAGAAGGAGAAAATCCATTTTTACTTCTTGATTTTCCAAGATTTCCCCCTTCAGTATCATCATTTGTCGAAGGACTTCGAGGAGACTTCTCATTTGGATCTTTAGCAACCTTGTGATTCTCCATTGGAGAAACTGGATCTTGTTGAATGGAATTCATAGACTGCACTGCCAATTCTTGGAGCTCCAAACAGCTTTTGAACACCTCAGTCTTCTTAAAACTAGTAGATGTGCTCACTGGACTACTTCCAGTGCAAAAGCCTCTGTCCTGATTATCTGTATTAAGGCTTTCGGGCACATGTGAGAGATTCTCTTCACCTTCTTCACATGTACCCAATGTGTGATCAGAAGCTTCACCGCCATTGTCAGCCTCATGTATGTTTTCCTTAGTAACTTTAAATGTAGATGTGTTCAGATCACCCAAATAACCAGTGGTCCATGCAGCATCACCTGTATTGTACTCTTCAGTCCCTTCACCTGGACCAAGGTGAAACTGAGGCGTGCTTAGTTGAAAGTTTTCAGTATTCCTCTCTGAGGATGAGATGGGTGCTGTCAGTATGTGCCCATCCACACTAACCAGAACCACTTCTGAATTTGAATCATGTGATTCTATCACGTGCTCCATACTCTCTAAATTGTCATATCTACTGGAATCATATTCTGATAACTCAATCGAACCCTCGAGAGAGGATTGGTCGTCCTGAAACTCGTAGAATACCCGTTCACTATCTGATTCAGTTATCTCCAGTCTGTCCATGCCGAGAGTAACGCGCTCATCTCTCACCTCTTCCTCTCCATTATCAAAATCATTAGTCCCTTGTACACGAGAACCACTTCCTTCCAAATTATTGTCAATATTAGTGCCTTCAAGATTATTGGTGTCCTTCAAACCCTCGTTTGCCTTCTCATCCTTGTCAGAAACAACTTCCTTGAAAAAATATGCTTCACCAGAATTATCTAGATGCATGTGAAAATTGGCAGCAACTCCATTAACTTCTATGCGCACAAGCTTCTCTGCTCCTTTAAGAACACCCTGAAATTTACCAAATCGTACATACCAAGGCGTGCTCCTAAAAGTTCCATCTTGCTGCTGAACGACTATTATGTCAACGGCCCCACCAAAAGGATGGAATGGTGTGGCAACAGAGTACATTCCTTGCGTAATAAAGCTGCTAACTTTACCCACCACATTCATTTGATTTATTTACTATGAATCACCACCCAAAATTTGTATTTAGAGATAAGAAGCTATCAACTAATCTATACACTGAATATGATATCTCTATCTCCAATAAAAGAGTATCGAGTAATGAGTCTCTTGAATTATCAACATAAATTGATCCCACCAGATGATATTCACCATATGACTTATTCTCACTTCTTGTATCGAAGATATCTGCATGCAAAATAACTCATAGAAATTACATGATCGCCCAAACTTTTCATTGACCGACTACTTCAAATGTCATTGCCGGTGAACTAGAAACCCTAAACATTTGACTTTACTTCAATAGACAACAAAATACAAAAACCCAGATGAAATCAAAACAATACTAACAAACATGTATAAAAGACACTTCAATATGCAAGATGAAATTGAATATCAAATAGTAAGAACTTACCTAATCAAGAACCTGCGGATATCACGAGATCATCTCTCTGCCATAGATGGATCATTTGGTTATTATTTAACAGCTTTGAGAAAGAAACCCAAAAAAAAAAATAATAATAAATAAATAAAATAAAATAAAATTGACTATGTATCCAAGATTTTTCTTCCAAAAAGAAGTTTCAAAGAGTACTTTTCTCTGGGTATGCTGGGCTTCTGTTAATTTTCAGTTCTTATTTTTGCAGTGCTTTGTGCTGCGATTGAACTAATATACTTATGTACTATCAAGAAAACAAAAATCTTGAGTTGAGCTTTGAAATTTGCAATTTGGAAGAATAGAATGTGATTTGGATAACAGAGAAACCAGAGTCATAAATTTCAATTCCCAGATTGTCAAGCAGTAAATACGTAATGCTTTGAACAGAGGTAAATGTTCTTGATTGAACCCGTATTACGGCTTAATTTCAACAAAACCACAGATTTTGCTTGTAGAAATTGAATACTTGCAGGGGCGAAATTGGTAATTCTGTACTGTTGTCGTGTTGTAGCTATGGAGTTCGAGAGTCTGCGTTTTCTTGTTATCTCCTTCAATTTAAAGACGAATTATACTGTAACTAATTTGCATAAAAGACCCTAAACTTTTTGGTCTCTCTACAAAAGGACGCAAATATTTTAATTTTCAATTTTAACGCTAGACCCACTATATTTAAGATAAAAATAATCTACTATCATATGACACCATATGCTGTCATTCGGTCATATGTCGTGTATGAAGGTACGCCACGTGGTTTGTGATTTTTTATATAGTGTGCGTGGGGATATATAGTACCATACGTATGACCCTAAAACGGAATTAATATTTAAAATCATGTCATGTCATGTCATGCAATTACGCCAGTCAGAATGTTAATTTTGACCGAAATAATAAAATGTCATTTTACATAGAATTTGATTAAAATCAAGAGTTTTCAGAAAATAGAGACTTGCAGCATTTGATTTTCATGCCTAACTTTCACTTCTCATTTCCTTGCATTCACGTCAATTTTCAACGAATAAAGAGGATTTATGTTTTAGAATTCTATAAACTAACGGTTAGTTACAAAACAGTTTGTTCTTATTTATGTTATGTGATGGAGCACTTTATTTAGAATTTAAAATTTAAAATGAGCACTGCATTACAATGAAGTGGAGTCCACAACACATTTTTTTCTTTCTTTTTTTTTTTTTTTTTTTTTGAAATCATGTGGGATATTCTTACGTAATGGGAGCTCTCATTTTAAACAATGAGCATAGCGCTCATTGGAAAATAACTATATATTCAGTGATGGCCAAAAAAGAAAAAGAAAAAAAGAAGAAAAAATTGATTCTCACAATTTCTATGGATAGCCAATCTAAATAGAAGGAAAAAAATCTCAATCCGCGATGGATCGCAGGGCGAACTCATACGTGGCCCAATCCGTTTCGTTGACTTCTTTTCTTAAAAAATAGGGAAAATGCAAAATGAAACCCAAAAAAAAAAAAAATTAATAGAAAAAAATAAATGGGTCAATTTTCAGATCACATAGCTGACCCGCGCCCGCAATTGGCAAATCGTAGAAGAGTTTTTCTTTACAGGGCAGAACGCGTGGCGGTTTGTCATTCCTAACGATATTTGTATAACAGACAATTAAATAATACATCTCCTTTTTTACCCAATTTTGAAAATCCAGTGCACTAAGGTAAGATTTTGAAACATCAGGTGCCCTATCCCTCACCCTTCATGCGGACAGATTGCAACGGCAATTTCCTTCCATTTCTCTCCTTCATCACTACCTTGCCATTCGTCCATTCGTCGTCTTTAGGGTTTTAGATCAATCGATCGATCTGAATTTAGATCGCGATATCTATTTGAAGGTGTTATAGAAGTTGTTGTTCAGACTAGTCATAATCTTGGCGTTAGATTCTACCATAAACCACGTAACGGCGGTAGCAGCGACGGTTACGACCATTAGCAATCTCAATGAAGGATGTAAAGGGCTAAAGATAGAGGTTTATAGAGGCAGTTGTTAGGGTTCTGATAGGTAACTCGGGTTTGGGTGATGAGAAGGACAGAAAGATTTGTGGTTGTTGTAGTGGTGGTGTTCTTGTGACTAGCAAGTCATAACTCGCCGGTGGTCACATTTGCAACCGATGGCTCATAATAGTTGTGATTGTGACTCAATGGAAAAAAGTTGTTGGATTTGCTACAGTGACAACGAGTTATGACTCGACGAAGATGAGTTACACTTACTAGAGTTGTGACACAAGCTGGAATTTTGACTGGTGACCGTTTGATTTTTGCCCAAAAAAAAGGTGTCCCTTCATTTTGAATATGTAAAATAAAACATTGTTATTTTTCAACTTTCACCTATGTACAATGATTGTGTTGTATTAATGAAAGTTATATTTTAATTGGTGTTGTGCTTAGGATATTTATTTATATATTTATACGGGAAAGAGTAGGGTGGTGAGGGAAATTAGGGGAGATGTGTGTGATTAGAATTTGGGACCTCTTATCCATAGGGATTGAACGGGTCGTTTCTAGGGCAAATCAGTCCCGCCCCGTTGCCGGGTCAGATCAGGGGCAGTAATATGTCCCGTTTATATATCTTTTTCTTTTTTTCCTGATTGGATTTTGTTTCAAAAGGAGAAACAACCCCTCAGAAAAAAAAGAAAAAGATAAAAAGGGAATGTAAAAAACAAGAATGACGCCAATATCAAGAATTTTATTATATCTATTTGTAAACTGGTTATTATGCATACGTGTACATATGGTATCCATCCAAATTGGGTTTTAAGAGTTGAGAGAGTGTGGATGTTATGTTGATGAATGTCACATGTACATATATGCATAATATCCAGCCTACCGGTAAGCAGAATAAAATTCTTGGTGCCAATATGAAGATTCAATCAGACAAAAAATATTTTTTTATATATAATAGTGTCGAGTTCTTTGTAGTATTGCTCGCCTAAAAGGCTGCTGATGCAATATTTCTATGTGTTGAAGGACCAATGGAAACCTTATCAACTATTGATAAAATAGAGATTTTGCTACTGGTGTATTTGTGTACATAAAATGAAAATTCTTACTATCAAGAAATATTTTACAAGTGTGAATAACATTAGAGCTTCTACCTTATATTTAGCAAATAAACACATAACCAGCGGTGGTAGAAGATGCTGGCGGTCGACTTCAGACGTTGGTTGCAACCAGCGGTGGTGAATGGTGATATATGTAGTGTTGGGGATTGGGATTTCTTTGTGACTTGTGAGTTGCCTTTATGTTCTCTCTTTTCTGCTTCTATGTGTCTCCTCCCCCCCTCCCCAAAAATTTTGGCCTCCGTTTCTAACAGTCATTGCCTGCCGAAAATGGCTTCCGCTATCCAATGACTGCCAGAAATGGCAGCCAAAAGGAGGGGAGGACCCTCTATATGAGCTGCCATTTTTCGGCAGCTCATATGAAGGTACCCCACATATGGCTATCGTTTCTAGCAGCCATTTATTGCCAGAAATGGCTGCAAACTGTTGCCATTTCCTGCAGTAAATGGGTGCCAGAAACGACAGCCAAATTGGGGGGAGGAGGGAGACCCCCGTGAGCTGCCATTTTTCGATAGCCAGTTCTCCTTCAAAACCCTTTTTTTCTTTTTTTAATTTATATATATAAATATATATATATATATATATATTTACATTTTAGAATCTTTTGATTTTAATTTTAAAAAAATAAGGGTATAATGATAATTTAATCGAGAATTTAATAGATAATTTGACGGAAACCGTCAAAAGGACTTTTATGAGATTTAATGAAAGGTTGAGGACCCAGCGAGTTGAAAAAAAAGATTAAGAACCTAACCGATACTAACCCTAAACGTTGAGGACGATATGTGAAATTAACCCTTTCAATTACATGTCTTTAACGGTGGGAAAAAAAGGTTGACCAAATCTGGGTCATATTATCACCTTATCCTCTATCTCTTCAATATTATGGCCTTCAAGTTTTTTTTTTTTTTTTATTGGTAACCCTAAAGTTTTGTTTCATAATTTCATTTTGGAAAAAATAGAATTTGATTTTTTTAGATTACACTCAAAGTCATCAATCATTTTGAATCGTGCATCTAATCTCTAATATTCTTTTTGTTTTTTTGTTTTTAATCTAGTCCTTACTTTTGTTTAAAAATACTAAAGTCGTAAATCTAAACCACCAAACCGTGGAGCCAAATTGAAACTGGAATTTCAAAACCGTTGGTTTAGGTACACATAGATCCGATCGACAATTTGGTTTTGACCAAAACTAAACTACTTTGAAATAGTTTGGATTAGGTTTTAATTTTTTAGACCTTTTTAAACTGCTATCCGGTAAAATTTAAAAAAGAAAAATATTAATGACATAATAACTTGTCTTTAGTCCATGATCACCTATCCAATTTTTAATAAACCTAGTTAAATATAAAGACATTTCTTTTCCCCATTGAGCAAACAAATCACAATTTCTCTTTTTGTTACTCTCTCACAAAGTCCCAAGCTTAAATCTTCTAACCTTCATATTACCCTCATCAATTTAATATTCCATTAATTAGTATGTGACTAGTTGAGCAATGATGTTTATTAGAAGTACAAAGAAAGAAGAAAAAATGATTTAATTGGTTTCTTAGCAATTTTTTATTTAGATATTACCATCATATTTTCTTGCAATAGTATCATATTTTTCTTCTTTTTATCGTAAATCTACGTATGTCACTTTTACTAATTACTTGCCAACATTATGTTTACATTTATGATTAAAAGTGAAATGATATAAGGTACGCTTTTTGGCAATTCATGTTTTGTTTTGTTATACAATGTCACACATAATATTATTACAATTAATCTTTATATTTTTTAATTCAAAAATTCTAGACAAATAATTATTTCTTAACTAATTTAGAAAGTACTAATTTTTTTCGTTGACAACCCGCTATTTGAAACAGCACCAAACCACAAAAAAATGGCTTGGTTTAGGAAATCAAATGGTTTGGCTTGGCAAATTTCACACGACTTTAAATAATTTAGTTTGAGATTTGATAAAAAACCATTAAAACCGGACCGCTTACAACCCTAAAAATAAGGCCAAAGATCTTTTATAATAAATAATTTATATTAAAATATCCAAATGTTCAACCTTTTGACTTTCTCTTAGTTCACTCTAGATGATATTTTTTATCCTATTTAGTAACATTAACATAACGTGTCAATTCTCACACTGACAAAATCTTTTTGACACCTCTCCTCGCTAGGTACCCCGTACTCCACTGAAGGTGGGAAGCGGCAGGGTTACCTCTTGTTCTTAGTTGTTGCTCTTTTTAAAGTTTTTTAGTATCTTTTTAAGGAGTAAATGATGTAAATAGTTTAAAAGAAAATTTTTAAAAACCTCTTGAATATTTTCTAACAAAACCTTCTATCTTATTTAGTGTGTATATATGCATGCTACGTGTATTTTAAACACGTAGAATGCATCCGTATAAGTCATACGGTGTGAGAGGTTCTCTTGGAGGTTTTGGAGAGGGACTTATAGTTCAAAATTGGGTAATTTACATCTAGTGTCCCCAACCTTTCATATTTATTGAGATTACGACCCCAACCTTTAATTTTCATTGTAGAGGCCCCTAACCTTTCAATAGTGTCACACTTACGGTCCTTATAACGTTTTCCATCCATTTCCACCGTTAAGGTCAGGGGTATTATCGTAAAATAATTAAAAATTGAATTTTTTAATGTTTAAAAAAAAGAGGGGGGAACTCGTCCCCCCATTTTCGGTCCCCTCCCCCCCGATGCTGCCAGAAATGACAGCAATTTTTACTGTCATTTTCGGCCAAAAGAGGGAGAGTTCTCCATGTGCTGTCGGAAATGACAGCACTTGGAAGCACAGGTGGGGGGCTCTATATTTTTTATTTTTTAAAAAAATTAAGAAATTAATTTTTAGTTATTTTACGATAATATCTCTGACCTTAACGGTGAAAATGAATGGAAAACTTAGAGGGACTTTAAGTGTAACACTATTGAAATGTTAGGGGCCTCCATAATGAAAATTAAAGGTTGATGACGTAATATCAACAAAACTAAAATGTTGGAGACGCTATCTGTAAATTGCCCTTCAAAATTCGTTTTGTTGCCTATTTCCCTTTTGTCAAAGATTTGAGTTACTTTTCAAAAAGAAATAAGGATGGGAATGTCCTTTTTTGCATATTAGGGAGTAAACTACTACCGAGACAATAATTTGATGACCAAATTTGTAACTTTTCCATTACACGTAACGCAGTTAACACGTTAGTATGGATCCAAAATAGAATCCACTTTCACTTCCAGGGAAGGGCAATTACGGTATTTAATAATTACACAAATCGTAAAATTCGCTCCACCAAACACCCCCTGCTTTTTGACCCCGTCTCCACAAAGTCTTTCCGTTCCTCCCTGTTTCTTCTCCCACCGCCCCCCGCCCCCGGCAGATCTATCAGAATGACGAAACTACCCTTTCTCCTCCTCCTCCAGATCATCATCCTCCTCCTCCGCCCCGCTGCCGCAGAGATCAAGTCCCTTAAGATCACATCTGACTCCCGGGCGATTATCCTCTTCGAGCGATTCGGGTTCACGCACACTGGGCACACGAATATTTCCGTTTCCGCTGTCTCCGTGATCTCTTCAGTCTCGTCGCCAGACCCTTCCCGTCTCGGCTTTTTCCTCCTATCAGAGGAATCGCTCACCCAAGTGCTCTTCGAGCTACAGCAGAACCCGTCGTTTTGTGTCATTGATTCCAAATACGTCGACCTTTTGTTTACTTTCAGGGACCTCTCGCCTCCTCCTCGATCATCATTTTCCCATTCGTACCCAATTACCTCCCCGAATGAATACTCCCTTTTATTCGCCAATTGTGCGCCGGAATCCTCGGTTTCAATGGATGTCAGGACCGAGCTTTATAATCTTGATGGTGGTGGCCGCGTCAAGGATTATTTATCTGCCGGACTTACTCAGTTGCCAATCTTGTACCTTTTGTTTTCGATTGTCTATTTTGTTTTCTTTGGGTACTGGTTTTCTTATTGTTTTAAAAATAGGATGTCTGTGCATAGAATCCATGCCTTGATGGGGCTTCTGGTAATCATGAAGGCGTTGAATTTGCTAACTGCGGCTGAGGATAAGCATTTTGTGAAGGTTACGGGCACCCCTCATGGATGGGATGTGTTGTTCTACATTTTCCAGTTTATTAGGGTGGTATTATTGTTTACCGTGATCATTTTGATCGGCACTGGCTGGTCGTTCCTGAGGCCCTTCTTGCAGGAGCGGGAAAAGAAGGTGTTGATGATCGTGATCCCATTGCAGGTGTTGGCAAATGTGGCTTCGGTTGTGATTGGGGAAACTGGACCGTTCAGTAAGGATTGGGTGACTTGGAACCAGCTCTTCCTGTTGGTGGATATTATCTGCTGTTGCGCAATTCTTTTTCCCACTGTTTGGTCTATCAGATCTTTGAGGGAGACATCAAAGACCGATGGGAAGGCTGCAAGGAATCTATACAAATTGACCCTTTTCAGGCAGTTCTATATTGTGGTTATTGGGTATTTGTACTTCACTAGGATTGTGGTGTTTGCGCTCCGGACAATTGCAGCTTATAAGTATCAATGGGTTTCAAATGCGGCTGAAGAGATTGCAAGTCTTGCCTTTTATGCTGTAATATTCTACATGTTTAGGCCAATGGAGAAGAATGAGTATTTTGTGCTAGACGATGAGGAGGAAAGGGAAGCAGAGATGGCTCTTCGAGAGGAAGAATTTGAGCTGTAATTGGGATCTAATTGGCGTTATCTAACTGGATCTCCTTTTACAATCATACCAACCTCACATATACTCGTCGCGAGTTTTTTTTAGTGCAGTTATATGTAGAATTGCTACAGAAGTCCCTATCTGCATACATTCGTTTTCCTGTTGTCTTTTCTATTTTATACCCTTTGATTATTTATTTATTTATTAACTAATGTTGGATTTTACATCTGATAGTGACTTTCAGTTTTGGATAATGGAAGTATTCTTTTTTCAAGGCCTCATTTCTTAATATGTATTAGCTTGTTACTTGTTACTTGTCTTTGATGATTGTTGCTTCTGCTCGAATCTTTGCATTTGTTGATTTCTTATGCTTCTGATTGGTGAACTTTTGCAGTTTCTATTTCTTGTCGTTTTTCTCAATTTGAGCAGATGACATTTCTAGCTTGTCCTACGTGCTGTTATTTTGTTTGATGACCCTTAAACCTTAATGAGACACGACATGGGCTAATTTGTCGATATCGTTGAAGTGTGTTTCTGATTCTTTAATGCTGGGTCGATATAGTTTGTTTGCTGAATATTAACTGTGTCCATATTTTCTATCTAATGCCCAACATCTGGACCTTTTCCATAGACAGTGTTGGTGAGATTGCACAGTTCTTCATTCAAATGGTAAATTATAGTTCTTTCAAAGCGTTAGTAGTTAGGGAGGAGACTAATTAATTTATTCATATTTTAGCGTCAACATTGCAGAAAATCTTTTTACTAATTAACGCCTGAAATTATTTTTCTTTTTACATGATTTTATGTGGAGTTGGTTGAAAAGATCACAACATGAACCTAATAACCTAAGGCTAACTGCTAAGGACATTTGGTTGCAAAGAGACAATCCATGGCTTAAGGTTGCTGGAAATTTTCTTGATTTCTGAATGTCTTGTCTAATTTTTGGGTTCATTTTCAACCATCGCGAAATCTAAAAGTTGCCTATTTAGAAAGTGATACTGAGGAAAGAAAAGAAACAAATATCTTTTTCTAATTCTTGTATAGAGAACCCCAAGTTTTGGAACCCATATTGCTCTTTTCTATTCTTTTGGATGATGGAAGTTCTATGTTCTTTTACAAGGCTTCATTTCTTAATATGTATTACTTGTTAGTTATCTTTGATGATTGTTACTTCTGTTTGAATCTTTGCATATGTTGATTACTTATTCTTCTGATTGGTCACTTTATGCTGTTTCTATTTCTTTTTATTTTCCTCAAATTTATCAGATGATTCTTCTAGCTTTGTCCTATGCATCGTTATCATGTTAGATGACTCATAATGAGACATGATATGGGCGTCTTTGTCTCTATCCGTGAAATGTGTTTTACTCTGAAATGCTTGGTTGATATAAGTTTGATTGATGAACGTTAACCGCATTCAGCCATCTGTTTATGTAGCCTAGATTCATGCCGCCATCAAATGGCTAACTTGTGGAATTTTTCCATAGATTCGTTTCCTTTTTTTTTTTTTGGCCCCGGGGGGGGGGGTGTTGGGAGTTGGGTTGGTGGGGTTGTCTAGTTTTTGTTCATTCAGGTAGTAATAAATTATAGCTCTTTGTAAGCTTTAGCAGTTGGGGAGGAGACTGATTAATTTATTCATTGGTTAATCTTCAATGCTAAGGTCTTGCTTCATAGTCCAAAAAAGAGAGAGACCCAAAAAATTAGTAGGCTCCATAATTTTTTTATTTTCTTTTAATTTTCTTTTTCTTTTAATCAATTTTCTCTTATTTACACCATTTTTTCCTCACTTAAGGTCTACAAATAGACCTTCATACAAATAGACTTTTCCACTACTGTTTTATCATTATTTTTGAATTTTTATCTATTTTTCACCTTTTTTTCACTTGTCACTCTCGTTTTTTCCTACACCTTTTTCTACCATCATTCAATTAAAATAATAATCTTCTCTCTGTGTCTCTCCTCTTCACCACCCAACATCAAAAACCATGCATTGGAGCTGCTAGGGAGGAGACTGATTAATTCATATTTTATCTTCAACAGTGCTGAAAATCTTTTTACTGTTAGACGCTTGTCTTTTAACATGATGTTATGTGGAGTTGGTAGAAAAAATCACAGCATGAACCTGATAACCTAAGGCTAAGGGCATCTGTTTGCAAAGACAATACATTGCAGTTAAGGTTGTGGTTTAAGACACAACCCACTGCAAAAATGTTCTGCTTTTATTTGGTCACTTGGTTTACATGAATATTGGTAGTCCCTCCACCGTCTTGAGGGGCAAAGCTGCAATGGAGCAATTTTTTTTGCATTTGGCTCAAAATATAATGGTTCAATGTCATTGAACAAGACAGTGAGACGATGATGTACAATTTCACGTGCTTATTGATCGTGTGCACTGAGATACTTCTTCGGCGTCTTATAAGCACTAGGCCCTAAAACGAAGCTTTTTTTTTTTTTTTTTTTAAATTGAGTGTTTAGAGAGGATCTGGAAACACCAGTTGACATCAGATTTCAATATGATGCCACCGATCGTATCTGAATTCCCCACAATGAATTTGCCATAGATCTTTACCAAATGAGCCTGCCATAGTATAAGGAGAATCTGCACATTAGCAGGTAAGAAAGCTTTAAATCATAATTAAAATTGCCAGCCACAGACCCCCGATTCCCTGACAGTTTAACGAAGTATTGCCACATGTCATTCTTGATTTTATTATTCTAATTCTAACTTGGGTAAGTTTTAGATTCATGTTTGTTGATGGTAGTAGTATACCCAATTTTGATCCGGATGCATCGGCGTCTCTGTTATAGACATTGGGTGTATGCCCGATGTCTCCCCCTCCACTTGTTTCCTGATCAAAACTTGTAGTAAGACCCGTGAACGAGCTTATTTAGGTACTTAGGCTCGACTTCTTAGATCTATCATCTATGGTCGTTAACTTGGGCAGTTAAGGGACGTTTAATCGAGTCAAGGTGCTATGGGGATCTCTATCAAGTAACAATGACATGAAGCCACCAATGATTGAAGCCCCAGCCAGCAACTCCATCGGTATATGCTGCAGTTATACGGCCTCCAAGGGCAAAGCTTCATCTATTATAAGGCCAGTCGTTGCACCATGAAAGTGATTGGATTTGATCAAAGCACTAAATCTTTGGTGCTATTATGCTACTGGACAAATGTAGTAGTATAATACCAACCGTTAATATGATTTGTGAGGGTGGTGATGTGCCCATATCAACAGTTGATATTATGCCACATTACTAATGATACCAGAAATGTAGTGCTTGGAACCTACTAAAAAAGTGATACGGGTTTTATTCTTTTTGCAGTATTTAATATAATTATGGAGATGTTCTTTTTTTACTTTTTTCTAAGGAGTTTCTTACTTTTTGGGGAAATGTTAGTTCATTAATGGGAACCAACATTGGTACCTTAGAAAATTTAGTCCTTCAATCATTCTCAACCCTTACTAGGCCGTGTTATTTTGCTGGGTATTTGGTAGTCATTTCGTGAAAATTATGTCTTTTGATCATGTATCCCTTGTGCTCACAAAGAGGTAGGAAGTGCTAAATTCACTCCTTGTAGTCTACCCTTTTTGATATTGAACCCCAAGGGACAAATTCAAATATCTAGTTGATGGAAATCGTGAATAATGAAATGTAGTCCGGCTCTCCTAATAACATATCACACACTTGTCTTAATCGGTTGACATGTCGCGATAGGAGGAGTCAGGGTGGACTCACGATAATATTGAGAAGTTTTTTTTAGCTCCATGTTATCAAAATTGAATAATCTACTCTCAAATTTGAAATTTCAACGTATCAAGTCAAAGTTTAAACGTTCAATTACTTGGCATTTCTCTAGCGTGATAAAACTTTTCTCATTCATCTTTTCTTTGCCTTAAAAAAAGGCTAAAATTCCAAGTCTCCAATTGGGTTCTCACGTTTGAATGAAAATCACTCAGCCGTTAAAAACCATAACCAACGGCTCCGCCCGCCAAGCCCTTCAAAATCCCCGCTTTCACTATGCCTACCGCATTAACTCCACGCTCTATGGCCGTCTCCTCCGCTTGTGCACCGAACGCAGACTGGTCCGGCAGGCCAAACAGCTCCATGCCCATCTCATTCTATCCTCTACCACTTCTGACAACTTCCTTGCTTCGAAACTCATCACTTTTTATTCTACGACCCACAATCTCGTATACGCCCGCCATGCGTTCGACCAAATTCCCGATAAAAATACCTTCTCGTATAACGCCCTTCTTATTGCGTACTGCCACCATAGTCACTACTGTGAAGCGATAAATTTGTTCTTCTCGTTTTTATCTAGGATGGATTCTTGGGATTTGGCTGATATGAAGCCTGATAGTTTTACTATGAGCTGTGCTTTGAAGGCTTTGTCGGAGGTGATGTTGAATAGACCCGTTGTACCTAGAATGGTTCATTGTTATGTGATCAAACATGGATTTGATGCTGATGTTTTTGTGAGTAACGGATTGATAACTTATTATTCGAGGTCTGATGATGTATCATCAGCGAGGAATTTGTTTGATAAAATGCCTGTGAAGGACTTGGTATCCTGGAATTCGATGATATCTGGGTACTCTCAAGGTGGGTTTTACGAGGAATGCAAAGATATGTACAGGAAAATGTTGAGTTTGAAAGGTTTGAGGCCTAATGAAATTACCATAGTTAGCATTGTACAGGCGTGTGCGCAATCTAGTGATCTTGTCATGGGGCTGGAAGTGCATATATATGTGGTTGAGAATGGAATTGAAATGGATCTTTCTGTCTGTAATTCGTTGATTGCATTGTATGCTAAATGTGGTAGCTTGGACTATGCCAGGGAGCTCTTTGAAGAGATGACAGAGAAGGATGAAATTACTTATGGTGCGATTATATCAGGATACATGGTTCATGGCTTTGTTGACGAGGCTATGAGGCATTTCATGGAAATGAGGAACCCTGGATTGAGTACCTGGAATGCTGTGATATCTGGCCAGTTTCAGAATAATCGATACGAGGATGTTGTGAAGTTTGCTCATCAAATGCAATATTCTGGTTTGAAGCCCAATAGTGTGACCCTTTCAACTATCCTTCCTACATTTTCACATCTTTCACATTTAAAAGGAGGTAAAGAAATCCATGCTTATGCAACGAAGAATGGTTATGATGGGAATATATATGTGGCGACTGCGTTGATTGATACATATGCGAAACTGGGATCTGTTCATGGAGCAAGAAGAGTTTTTGATCAAGCAAATAATAGAAGTTTGATTGTTTGGACAGCCATAATTTCAGCATATGCGGCCCATGGAGACGCTAATTTGGCTCTCACTTTATTTGATGAAATGCTGAACAGTGGGATACAGCCAGACGCTGTCACATTTACTGCCATATTGTCAGCTTGTGCTCATTCTGGACTTGTTGAGGATGCACGGAAAATACTTGATACAATGTGGACAGAGTATGGGATTCAACCTTTAATTGAGCATTATGCTTGCATGGTTGGAGTTCTGAGCCGATCAGGGAAACTTTCTGAAGCTGTTGAATTTATCAAGAAAATGCCTATGGAGCCTAACGCCAGGGTTTGGGGTGCTCTGCTGAATGGGGCTTCTGTTTATGGGGATGTCGAACTTGCTGAGTTTGCTTGCTCTCAGTTGTTTGAAATGGAGCCTGAAAATACGGGTAATTACATTATCATGGCTAATCTGTATTCAAACGCTGCTAGATGTGAAGAGGCTGAGAAGGTTCGGGGAAAATTAAATAACAGTGGGTTGAAAAAGATTGCTGGCTGTAGTTGGATAGAAACATATGGAGGAACACAAAGTTTTATAGCTAGAGACATGACTAACGAAAGAACTGATGAAATTTATGAGTTGTTAGAAAGATTGCTACAAATGATGAGCGGAGAAGAATACACAATGGTGGAAGAATTTGTTGAGGAAATTGTTTGATTATAGAGATAAGAGAATGAATTGACCAAAGTATTGCACCTTGATATATGTTCTGTGCTAGTGAGAAAGCCCCAAGAAGCACAGCGCCTGCCCAAGCTCTGGTGCTATGTGGACTATATGCCACTGCAAAATCAACTTCAGTAGTGGAAAGCAGATGCAAAGAGAGCAGTGTTATTCTTCCTCGGTGCATAAATGGTGTTACATTTCTTGTTACTACTCAACTAATTGCAAGTTGTAGGAAATATTTAAGAAATCTTTAGGAATCACCAAATTAACTGGATACACAAGCATTCTAATGCTCAACAAATAACTCAATTTACCTCTGACCAGTAATCATAAATTTGCAGCATAATCTTTGATTCAGCTAGCCTACCTATGGCAAATCCATTTAAGACATTACTCACAGTTACATCAGAGTGCTCTGACAGAGCTAGAAGTTGGAATAAATTTCCCATACCCTTTCTCATTCGAAATTGCAATTGCTTAAGACCCTCCATTATCAAAGTGAAGTAGGATCCAGAAATAAACTTAGTCCCTTGAATTTAAATAGAGATCAACACGTTATATCCAATGAATTCTACATGTTGTACTTCCAAGAATGTCTCTGCAGAATCGTTTTCTGTGAGTTGAGAGTTCTGATGTGAGGTGATATAGCTAGTTTTCTTGAAACTTATAGTCACTAGGAAAAGTACAACCAAACCCTTGTTGTCTAGGAGTTGACATTGACTTCATGTTCTCCTGATACTAGTTGTACATCTTCTGAAGTTTCACCCATTTGAGTTGGATTATATGTTTTCCTTGTCCTCGCCTTCTACCCCCTAAATGGGAGAATTAGCCGGATCTATTGGTACACAAGACCAGGCAACACAATCTATTACATTGAATACAGTCCAAGCCGCCCACCCTACACGTTTGAATCCATAGTTACTTTGCAAACACGCCTTATTCGTGCACAAAAATTTTCTATTATAGAGATATGTTTTTTCCTTTTAACTAGAAAAGTAACTTTTAAGTAGAGTCAAGATTGAGTTAACTCTGGATGTAGAGGCGGGAGGGACAATTACTGGATGGCCCAGACGACCCTGGTATCAGCAGCGCATGCAAAACAACAAAGGCTCTGAATCAAATGCCTCTCTGACTTTCCTTTGCAGTAAAGCTTAGTGCTTTAAAAATTATTAAACTAATAATGACCCTGCATATGTGTTTGGCTATTTCTTTCATGTGATAAAAGGTGGGGCCTACCTTCTCTTTGTTTTTGTTGCTGTCATAAATTGCATCGAATCTTTTTGAGGGGAAAATTATCTATGCTCCACAGACTGGAGTGCTTTTAGTTCAATATTATATAAATTTAGGCCTTCCTTCAAAATGTTTCTAGTTGTTAAAACTAAGTTTCCAAGTTTATGAACTAGTTGATATATTTCAATAGGATAATGTTACACATCCACCCCTTTGCATATTCACCTCTTATCCACCAAATTGAATTGCTTATATATCGCGATAATTTACTTCTAGTTTGTCGCGATATATAAGTACTTCAGTAGGATGGGCAGCAGGTCTGACATGAGATAAGGTGGATATTTAGCATTATTCATTCCGATTTGTGGGTCTCCACTTGATCAAAAACTATAAATATGGATGTCAAGTTATTGGTGATTTTCATGTGACTTGGAGCTTTGGAGTGGCAAGGTTGTTCAACTGTGAAAACTTTAATGTGTGCATTGCTTGTTATTCATCAAGATCGAATACTTTAGACCTTTCTTCTAAAAATTCTAGGTCTGGAAACACGTTACTCGTTAGTTTGGGGGACCTCAAACCTAATTTTGCTTTGTGTTGATTATGATGTAGCATTTGCTAGCAAATTTGTCACGGAGCTGCTTTACCATCTTTGGTAAAACGTCCCCAGTGCGGTAAAAAGTCATTTATGTTTTGTTTTCTATTATTTCGAGCCACCTTAGCTCCAACCATAACATGATTGTGGCAACATGTTTACATGTAACAATAGGGGATATGTAATTATTTATTTCACGTAATAGGTTAATGTACTAATGTGTCAATTTGATGGTAGGAGATCTTTTTCGTGTTTTGAAACTTATATTAAAATTACTCTTAAAAATAACTTAAAATGAGTTCGGATTTACTGATTAAATTTTGGACTTAAATTTAGGTAAATGCAACAAAAAATCGACATCGTTGTGGTCCGCTATGTGATAGGTTGAGCTTCAAATGTCCCTTTCTTCCCATCTTCTTGCCATGTTTCTCGTTTTCATTTTATATATATATATATATATATATCATCTCACTGCTATTCTCATACATCTAATATATGTTGAACTGAATAAAATTAACTAAAAATGTATTTCGCTCCGCTTTATAATATCTTCTCATCAAAGTTAATTCAATTCAATGTATCAAACATATTACGCACAAATTACCTCTACCTCGTTTGTTGTAGATTTAAGAAAGGCAGTGCGACCGGTCGAAAAAAGTGTAATTATTATAACACGAAAGTTAGAGGGGCACGAGTAAAGGGACAGTCACGAGACAACCACACCACGTGAATATGGTTATCAACTCTCTGTTTTCATCTGAATTTATTATGTCGTTTTGTATTTTTAGAATTTCAAAAACAAACATGTCAAAAATAAATAAATAAATAAAATAGCTACCCAGGTTCACCGGTCACTGCCTGAATATTCCACTCTATAGTAATTTTATTTATAATATTATTATAGCTATTTTTGTTTGTCCCCATTTGCATTTTACTACTGACACTTCACCATTAGAGAAAAGGTAATTTCTTACGTGTACTTGTTTATAAAACTTTGAATTTGTTTGGAATAGCTTTGTTTTTCAATTTTGTTTCTCCTATAGAAGCGTTCTTTTCTTACCATCTTATGCTACTTTTCTCTAGTAGTTATTCCAAGTTGAGAAAATATTTTCAAAAGTTATCCAAAAAGTAAATCCTACCCGGGACTTTTGATTAATTAAGTGAATTGACTTGTAAGCTAACTAAGCCAAAAGTTTCTCCAAAATGGTTCAAATTATGAGTTGGAGCCAATTGGTGACCATAAATGAACCGTTACAGTAAGCTTAAATGAGTACAGTTACAAACTTTAATGTAAAGTAACTGAGAAGGCAATACCTGTGACCTGTGTGGGAGGCTAAAAAGCCATTAATTGTGGGGGCAAGAGACCCAACTTCTGACATGATTATTTAGCATTTTTGTTCTTTCAAAAACAAGACATTCAGTTCCTTCCATTCCCCCAATAAAATCCCCCATTCTTTTCTTCTTTTTTCTTTCACTTCCTATAAATCCTTCAATCTATTCTATGCTGTTACGATTATCCAGGTCATTTGGTTGCTGTGATAAAGAGATTTTGGTTGTGAGGAAGAGTGAGTGCAAGAATTGAAGATGATAGGTGGGGAAAATGCAGGTGGAAGGTTGAGGTAATCTTGATTTCCTGTCTTTTAGAGTGTGTTTCTCTGGGTAAATTATACAAATCTGAAATGGGTTTTTTGTTCAGTGAGGAGAAGATGGAAGGAGAAGAAAGTCTGAGGACAGTGGACTGTCTTAGAGGGAGATTACTTGCTGAAAGAGTGGCTTCAAGAAATGCAAAAATGGAGGCACAACAGTTGGGAAACAAGGTCTCTCTCTCTCTCTCTCTCTCAGAGTAAAAATGGAGACAGAGCAAATTGAAACACATTTATCTTCCTTGAACCTGCATTTCCTCCATTTCATTATTATCAAAAGTTGAATTCATTGTGATAGATGCATATTTCCATGAATCCCCAAATTGATTTGTGACAAAATGCAAACTCTTCATTAGTCTTTTTTGGCAAATAACAGTTGAGTGAGCTGGAAAATCTGTTGAAAAAAGAAGCCAAATCAAGAAACAGAGCAGAGAAAAAGCTGAAATCCCTAATGAAAAAGCTTGAATCCAAGAATATATCACATGATTCATCTGAATCAGGGTTACTGGATAGGAGTGATATCATTTCAACATCATCTTCATCATCTACACCCTCTTCAAAATCCCAAGATGGAAATCCAAAAAATTCTCAAATCACAAACTTGAAACGCAATGATTCACAAACAAGCATGTCCAGCCATGGCAGCCCTGCAACTGAAGAAGATATTAATAGTACTTCAAGTGAACTTGATGGCAAGACTCACCCAAGGGCCGAGGTCGCGGGACCCATGTGCCCAGCCCTTGGAGTCAATTCTTTTTCTGAGACCATGGAGCCATCTTGGCAGGATTTGAGCTCACTAGGTGAAGTCCATTCAGAAAGATCCAATGAGCTCGAATCTAGTCAAAGTTATAGCAATTCAAATTCAGATAAGCTGAGGTAAGAAGCAGTAGACTACTAGGTAGTGTCCAATTTTTGCATAATTGCACCGACATTTGAGTTGGTTGCAAAAATATGGATTGAGTTCTGACACAAGTTATTGGTCTTTCCAGTGTCAAATCTTTTGCGGAAGAAGGAAGTAACGAGGAGCACGATCAAATTCAAGAGAAGAATCAAGAATACGAAGAATATCAAGAAAAGGAGCATGAAAATGGTAAAGCCGAGGAAAGTCATGTAGATAACTCGTTGGCATTAGTCCTGGTCGAAGCACCACCGGAAAGGGCAAAGCAAAGCATTGATCCAGAAGTTCTCGATGCTACGGTGAAAGAAGTGCTTGATGCTTTAAGGCACGCGAAAGAGCAACTCCAAAGCTCGATGGAAAGAAAACGCAGAAGCATGAACATGATTAAAGTCGGGTAGATGAATGAACATATCTATGTCGGTTCCATCGGTATTATATTGCCTACCACACCTTCTTGCATTGTATTGAAACACGTAGGGGAGAGTGTGTTCTGTCTGAACGAATAATTTTAACTGTTAAAAGAAGTGAAAACTGCAAGACTCAAATTTTTGGGTCTTACTGTTGACTTTGGGGAAGTTAAATGGTTATTGTCCGTTTTACGCAACCAGCATTTGACAATCCAACTATGAAATTGTTGCACAAGTACAGAACAAACATGCCCAACTCGGTCGGGTTTGCACAATCCCAAGTTGAGTCAATGTGCAATTCGACCCGAGCCACAAAGCCAGACCACTAGGGTGCCGACTCCCGAGCCCAAATGCCTTCCCACACTGGGAATAAACCCTCTAGTTTAAAATTTTGAAAGTTTCTCTAAAAGAGGACGATAACAAAGTTTTTAGCAGTAAGCAATAAAGGGACTTTTGTTTCAGCCCACATAAGTCGACATAAAAATAATCCGCAAGTGTGACAACATTTTGCATCTTTCGAGCCGAAGCTCAGAGTAATTCTTTGTATATGGAATGAGCTGAGTTAAGTCCATTTACACAAAATAGATTGAAGAAAAATCCATAGATTTATCAAAGCATTGCAATCAAAGGGTACTATATAACGCCTAAAGGAGAACGATATTTGTGAATCAAAAAATTATTCACAACTAAAAAGGATTATTTATACTACTAATAAACTGAAACTGTTAAGTCTCTCTACAAAAACGTCAAAAATAAGAGCAATAATAAAATAGAGAAGTAGACGTGAAGAAAATGAAAGGAAAATACACTCTTTCTCCCTCACAAGATAACACCACAAAAATGCAAAAAGAACATCCTCCATAGGTTTCTGCTCATATTTTGACCCAGTACATTCAACCGGTGAGACCATAGGCAAACTGAAAACACCTCCCAAGTGCCCGATACATATCCCAAACGATGAACCACATAACAAACTATTGAAGTATAAACTACAGAAAGTGCTTTTAACTTGAAAATAAATTCAAAAACTCAACTTCCAGATGTATCAAGTCATAGAGAGCATGTAAGACTATTTGCAACTTAAGACAATGCACTGTAAAGCAACATGTCATTATTAATCATCCACCAAATATATTAATCCTTCTGATTCTAGCACAAGTAAACAAAAGTATCACGGAAATTTCAACCTCCTGATTTCAACAAGCCATTTCTAGACAATACGTATAAATTGTAAATGCTTTTGAGATAAAAAGATTAATGCCTTTTTTGTTGGTTAAAAAAACCTAAGATGACAACCAGACTGATCAGTCAATCAAGTAGCTGATAATTCCCTTATTACTTTATCTTACAATATGCCAAACGATCTTGAGAAAATTTTATGGCTGTTGCTGATTATTATGATTATTCCCAAAATCCAGAAGACTCAAGCTGAAACTATGACAATGAAAAATTTATTTAAATTTCAAATCCCTGGAGGTAGTTTCCTGGCACTAAGAAAAAAAAAAAAAAAAAAAAAAAAAAAAAAAAAAAAAAAAAAAGAGACTCAAGCTGAAACTAAGAAACTCTGACAATTAAAAACTCATTTAAATTCCTGGTGATTCAAGTTGAAACAAGTAGCTTTCTGACACTGAAAAACTAATTTAAGTTATTATTCATGTTGCAGCATGAAGGTACAAAATAGATATCACTAAATCAAAACCTGTCACCCACAAGCACAAAATCAAAAGGAACTCATGAAATTTTCTCAGAAACAATCACCCAAATTACGCTGTAAAGAAGAAAAAGAAAAAAAAAGTACCAATTTGAGAATAGTTGCTAAACCATCTCACAACGACACAGCCAGTAGATACTTTATCCAAGTAACATTTTCAGTATTTTTTATATGGTTGACATTCATTTCAGATATACTGCCAAAAAGGTTAGTGCTAGTTGTCCCATGCCTCACCAGGTAAACTGTAACTGGGTCCAAAATTAGAGAAAATGGAAGTCTGTTGCCATGTCGAAAGTAAGGGGACTTAGAAAGGTGTGACACACAGAATCCATGTCAGGAAATCACGAAAGGAAACTACAGGGAGAAAACAAGATGATAAAACTTTAAGCAGCAAACCTGGGAAAGAGGAGAAAAAGTGAACATCAGAAACTGCTTTGCGATTAGGTACATATAGGATATAATGAAAAACGGAAGCTCATGGGAACCAGGCGCTATATATAAGCATGTCTTACTGTTTAATGACGCCAAAGGCTATTCAGGTTCCTCCACCAGCATTGCCTGCAATAGCTGTCTTCTGAAATTTGCACATGAATATCAAACACAGTCAATTTAAAAGGAGAATTTAATCTAGTTCCCATATATTTCATTTATGATAACTTACCACTTCATTTTTATCTTTGGAATTTGCTTTTGACAGGGAACCAGATTGTGATTGTGAAAACCTGCAAATAATGTTTACTCAACTCATTGTGATTCAACAGTATATGTGGTCACAATTTAGATGACAAGATAGCAAGTTTTCACCAAACAAAAAATAGTCTATGTTTTACAATAAAGAAGTACTGGCATGCTAGTGCCACAGACTTTCCAGACGCAACAAACCCC
>CAVNYN010204964.1:25226-52455 GCA_963692815.1 Nyctanthes arbor-tristis
CAAAAAAAAAAAAAAAAAATTTAAAAGGGGGAAAAAAGTGGGAAAAAACCCAAAAATATTATGGAATTCTTTCAATAATGTGGATGAGTTCTAGCCACTATTTTACAGAAAGAATTTTAAATATGACAAAGTTAAATATAAAATTAATCCATGAAGATCTTCCTAATAAATTAACTGCTAGTTTGATATTTTACAATTTGAAGGGCCAAAAAGGAGAAAGAAGAAGAAAAGAGAGAAAAAGAAACAAAAGGAAAAATACTTAAAAAAAAAAACACATAAAAGGACAAAACTAGCGCTTATTCACGTTATGAAATGAAAATCTTCTTTGTTTTACTAAAATGATTTCCCATATTAAGATTTTTGCACCATCTTATTTATTATTTTAGATACCTATCAAAATACAAGGAAGAAGATCACGTGACAAGAACCTTATTTCTCTTGCTTTCTTTTTCTCTGCCTCTGCTGAATCAGTATTGGAAACAGATCCAAATCTAGTGCTTCTAGCCTTCTTCTTAGCTTCCTCGTCAGCTGGTGAGGACTGTGCAAGCCCAAACCTGAGGAACAACCATAAAATGTCAAACTAATGAAACCATATAAAATCAGAAGCAAAGGTCCAATGAATAACGACAAAACCTCTCTGCTCTAGCCTTCCTCTTGAGATCCTCTGACTGCTTTGACGAATCTGATCCATGCGCAGCAGTAACTGTGCCAAACCTGGAGTAAAATGATGCATTTAGACATGTGGGCTGAAGCAGAAATCACAAAGCTTAAGAAGAAACACAAAAAGAGAATGTTTTTGAAGTGGGAAGAAGGGAGGTGACAGCAAATCTTCAGAACTTCACTGTTTCCCTTTTCCTCTCAAAAAAGGGTGCAATCTGTTCCGTACTCATATCACACTTCTTTTCCAAATAACAACACTTAATACCAAGTGAGTTGTCTTGAACACAAAATAGAAACACAAACACAATTAGTGGAAATGTAGAAGAATACGTAGGTAAAAAAACAAAAAGAGAGAAGAAAAAATGAATGTTTGAAGCTACCGCTAAATGACAGGGCTGGATAATGGACTCTATTTGACTATTTATTGCTTGCTTCATTCAACGGGATGAGTAAGAAGCAGAATCAGAAGAGTCATGAAAATGCAGGGTAGTAATTAGTCTCGTGAAAGATAACCATCAGCTGAGATCGAAGAAAAAATGAAAAGGCTTGCTTCAATAGCCCTTGAATAAGCTACAGAAAGTGTCTCTCACAATAACAGAGACTACACATCCAGATACATCCAAGAAACATTCATCAAAGCAGATGGAACAAGATTCAAAAAAACCAAAAGACACCATAAAAAAAATCTATATGATGCCTCTAGATTATCTAAAAACTACACATATCGGAACGATTAAATGTGTTAGAAAAAGGACATATCGACTTTTTTTCCAGAGTTGCAACATGTGTTATTGCAAAACATTCAGTTCCAAGTAAATACCCAATAAACAACATTGAGTCACCAAACAAAATAGCACCGGAAACCAACCAATTATAAAACCTCCAAAAACTAAATAGCAGCATTAACGTAGTTATTAGAAAAAGATGCACAAGGAAGGGGTAAAACTCCTCAGGATAACAAAACATTCAACAATGGAACTCGGAACAATTATGGGAGAAATATAATTCACTTCAGGAAACCTACTATTCCTTTGTTTACATTGATGCATGCACCAGATATTTACCACTTAACTTTGAGATGTTAAAGCTAAACGACGGTGGAATAATCCTATTCGAAATATTATAACGAAGTCCCCGATCCTCAAATCTTTATCTAACCCTAACCTAAGTGTTCAAAATTATAACGAAGCAGCGATTTAATTGGAAAAGGAGAACACCTCTCAGCTCGAGAACTGCGTTTCTCTTCTTCAGAGAGCTGGACAGGCATTCCGAAGCGCTCGGCTCTCTTCATTTTCTTCTGAATATCAGTAACCGCTTCGGTGCCATCAACACCATTAGATTTTACAGCTTCCGTGGTTGTTTTTACCTTCGATTTGTCGTTCCCGTCGCCGTCGGTCGACGATATCGGTGGCTGCCGTTCAGTTTGATCGGAATCTGAATTAATTTTAGGGTTTTCAGCTTTTGGTACTGTCGTCGCCATTGACCGTGTTGGTGTTGGTGCTGGTGCGGGAGGACTTTGAGACCGGAAATTGTGATCAGCCTAAGATTTTTGCAGTATAATAGCGTCCTTTTTCTGGAGGAAAGTAAAGATATTTCTACTGAGAGCTCACGCAATTCGCTGAGGCTTGGGGCTGGAGAAAATAAAAAAAGGGATCAAAGTGCGTAATCAACTCAGAGATGTGGACAAGGGAATATCATAAACGTGGCTCAAGCCACCCCTATGGCGAAGCTTTAGTCGAGCTGACTCACGGCCCATTTGACTTAAGCCAACTGCAAGACTCGGGTCGAGCCCCAACATTCGGGACCAGCTTGATCTTTTTTTTTTTTTCCTTTCTTTCAAAACACTGCCTTTATTTCATCAAAAAAGAAATGTACAAAGGGGAAAAGGGGCAGGTCACCCTCTCACAAGACCCAGCAGACCCACAACAGTAAAAAAAAAAAAAAAGAAGAAAATAAAGAAAATACATCCAAGCATACAAGGATTCAATGATTGGTAATTGACTGTTGTTAATTGTAATTTTCAGCACTGTTGGTTTTGTTCTAGTGATTATTGCATTTTGGCTTAGAGTCAAATCTCCTATTCTTTAAAAAAAAAAGGATTCCAGCCACAAAAAACAGAGATTGAGGCAACAAGGAGCATAAGCTGAAGACGGTGGGAAAGACACCCCCATTTGATCTAGGTTGGACAGTCTGACCCACCAGGCGCGCATGGACCAACTTGACCGTCCACATTCTTCATGTGATTTGTAAGTTTTCGTAAGGGAGAATTTACACTTCACGTCTCAAATTTTTAACTTTTATCTCCAATTTTTATTTCTGGTCACATGGTTACTCAATTTTTAACCTTTTAACTTTAGTCTATTTTATCTCCAACCTTTATTTCTGGCCACATGGTTACTCAATCTTTAAGAAAATGTCTCCACATGTCCTCATTGACGGATTTCATTTACTTTGAACGTTAAACTTTTTTCTTTTTCTTTTTTTAAGAAATAGATTTATTGCATTATTCATATGCCGGGATATTCGTTCCTCGTTTTACAAAACAAATTGAGTACACACCACTTTGCTAGAGTAGAGATTTACAATTACACTTGTGGGTTGAATATTTGCTTATCGTTTTGTGAAATGACACTTGTGAATAAGATTCCCCAAACCCCCATTTTCTTAAACATATGGAGGAGGGAGAACTTGACTGAAGAAAATCTGACAATTAAAAGGGATGAGTTTGTTCATATTTTGCTCATATTTCTTATTGCACCTCATTTATTACGTCCTTAATCATTTTTGTCCTCATTATAATTTGTCACTAAACTTCTCTATTGAAACTTTTTTATTGTAGTTAATTTTAGTTCTAATTTCAGTTCCTTTTAGTTCATTCTTCAATTTCAATCGTCCATCAAACTTCCAATTACTATTCTAAACCAATGTCTATGCATCTTAGATAACGATCTGATTTTTTTAACCATGTTATCACCAACACCACAAAAAAAAGAATAAAATACATACTAAAAAACCATTGTTATTGTCATTCCTACTCTAAATTGTAATTGCCATTTCAATTGTTAGTTTAAAACTTGAAATTAACAATTGTTTGATTAACAATTTATAATTAAAATATTTTGTTACTATTATGTGATTAATCTTATATATTATCGTACGAGTATAAATTACTTGTTTTTATCAAAAGGTTGAATAAAGAAAAAGTCACATTTATTTAATTTTAAAATCACATATAGAAAAAATTACATTTAAATAACAAAGACCCAAAATAAAAAAAAATTGCATTCAATTTAAAAAGTCACATATTGAAAAATTCATATTCTCTTAATAAGTTACATACAAAAGAAATGACACATTGAAAAAATTACATTTAATTAAACAGTCATATATTAAAAAAATCACATTTTGCTAAAAGGTCAAATATAGAAAGAGTCACATTTAATTTTAAAATTACGTGAAAAAAGTCACATTCAATTAAAAAAGTTATATAAAGAAATTAAAAAGTCACAAATTGAAAAAGTCAAACATTTAATTAAAATGTTATATATATATATATATAACACATTCAATTAAAATTAAAAAGTTGCAAATAAAGAAAGTCACATATGAAAATATTCTCACCAATAATTTAACTGAAATATTCATTGGTAAAAATTGTCACACTCTACATTGTATAAGGAGTCTTTATACATTCATAGAAATTAAAAAGACATGTTCATATTAAAATATCAAATACAAAAAAATAACATTTATGATGTGTTTAATTGCAAATTGTTTTTCTCGCACTGCCGTCTAACCTAGAATCCAATCTATTCCTTTTTTGCCGGGTTGGTGGTGCATTTTCTACCTATATTTTATTGGTCTAATCAAACACAATTTTATTTTCTATGAAAAATATTTTCCATCATAGGCAAAAAAAGTGGATATTTTTCTTGAAATCAAGAAAAATGAATTCTTATGAGAGAGGTGGGAAAATATTTTCCATGAAAAATGAATCCCAATTCATTTTCCACCCTTCAATTAAAAGCATCATTTATTTGAAAATGTCACATTGATTAAAAGTTACAAACCACAAGAGGGAGAAAGTAACCAAACAAGCATAATGCACAAGTTAGAAAAATAAAAAATAAAACGAAACATCATGTGGAGAGAAGAAATTAAAAGGAAAAAAAAAAAGAGAAAAAATGGGGCCATTTCTTGAATTGCCGTAAGAATCAGCCAATGACACATTTTGCCGTATTTCTGGAAAGAATATTTCTATTTGAATAAAAAAAAGGGCAAAGAGTTAGACAAGTAAAATATATATATGTCGTCATTGATTTAAAAATAATGTGATGAATTGAAAAATAGGATCTTGCCACGTGTCATGTCAATTTTGTTTATTATATCTCTTTTTATTGAATACGAGAAATATTTTTTAAATGTGCACAATTTAAAGGTTTTTCCCCTAATTTCTCTTTTTTATTGATAATATGTATAGAGCCCAATTTGACTCTAACTTACCTGCCAAAGGGCACGTCTCTGCCGACCTAAAATGAGGATCACCCTAATAATCCCACAGTGGCCAGATTCAAATTGCAAATTACCGTCGCCTTCTACTCAATAATAATTTTTCACTTTAGTTATTTTGTAATGAAAAAGTCACTAGACGCCATCCAACTTGCATATTTATTTCATGTTAACCATTAGACTTTATTCATTTTCAATTTTCATCACCTTTGAAGAAATTATTTTGAACAAGTTTCCTTTAATCCCAGTTAGCCATATTAAGTGCAAATTAAGTGGATAAATAATATGCTTTCCAAATGCAATATTAAGCTGAAACACACATACAGAAAGGCCAATAGTCTCTGCTACACTGGCTTTGCTAAGCCTTAACATCCAAAACAAATATTTCCTCAGTCCAAATGAAATCCCCTCACACATCCATGCTCTTGCTCAAAATGATTCTAACTGATCCCAAAGTTAACTTCGTGCTTCACATTCTCAGCACTAGGGAAGGAGAGAATTTTGGTCATGCATATCAATTGGTCACATTCACAAAATGTCAAATTAACAGACAGGCTAAATCGCTGCACAATTGTTAAACTAACCTCCCCTCCCCACTCTTTCTGTTTTTTTTTTCCCTCTGCATGAAGGATTTCAACGCAAAATGGCTAGGAATTTGATGCTGATTAGCAACTTCTCTTACCAGTCACCCATCAACATCCTGTTTAGTTTCAACCATGCTGCTAAAGGTTGAAATTTCCCCCAATCATGTTAAGCCCAAACAAATCTTTGATACTTTTCAGCCCATTACCCCTGCCATTTTCTTAAAGGCCATTGTTTCACTTGCAAAATTCGCACAACTAGCCAAATTGAAAATCCCTATTTCCCTATTACCCTACGGATCTATCTCCTGCTCTGTGTTCTTCAACTTTCTTCTGGTGATTAATGATGCTGTCATTTCAAATTGGAAAAAGCTGATCTTGCTGTCAATTGTGTTATTGTTCTTTTGCTTCCAAACGCTTGCCCTTTCGACTCCTGGTTTTCAAAAAGCTCATTTCAACACTAAGGAAATAGAAAGGAATTGCTCTTACTGGAAATTGTGGAAGATTTTAGAGAAAGCAGCCATTTTTTCTCGCCTCGGCATTCACTTCGCTGCTGCCACTATTTTTATGCACCGGGGCTTCTTCAACCATTTGTTGCTACAGTCAAATATTTAGGAAGGCAACCATACATCCATTGAGAAGCTCTCTCAAGAAGCCGTGGCAGATATCTTCAGAATTCCCATGGATTATGCTCTCCTTTGCTCTACTCTCCCAGAAATTTTCGATGCAGATGAGATGGATATCCTCCCATACGATTTCTTTGCAAATGGCACTGTCAAATGTTTCTCTCTGGATGAAAGAAGACAAATGACTCATCAATGGATTGATCGTTGGAATCATCAACAGCACATTCCTCCAAATATACTGCAAGAGAAGGTTTTAGCAAACCATGTTCGTAATCGAAATCTCTCATTCAACGAAAAGAAAACTTCAGATCGCTTCTGGTCTGAAATTTCAAAGAACCAAGCAATCTGGTTTCCAGCAACAATTAATAAGCAAACAAAATCGCTCATTGTCTCAAACATCAACCGTGATCTCATTGTGGGGTCATAGCCTGGTTATTCTGAAGAACCTTCTGCATTGGCTTCTTGATAGGGGTTCTCTCCTAGCTTTGGATGCATTCTGTTTTTTGAATTGGGTTTCATGCTTCTTCTGTTTCTTTTCCCTGTGCTTTGGTGCTGCTATTTTTTTCCCCTTTTTGTCTTTAGTTGGAAAAAGGTTGATTCTGCCTTTTCCCAGCTGTACTCTTTTGATCTTCGGTAATAAAATCAGATATTTAAAAAAAAAAAAATTTAGCAATCGAATATCTATTTTGAAATATAATAATATGAGATTTTATTATAATGAGTAGCAAATTTTGTATTGTAGACTTTCGTTTTAGGAGATATATGTTGATATGACTGGTTTGATCAATTTTTAAAGTTTATATATAAAATAGCTTTGGAGCATTTGTTTTTTGAGGGATCAAAAATCATCTCAGACATGCTTGACTATGACTAATGCATATTTCATAAAATTTACAATGAATTTAATTTGAGTTACAAAAGTAGTGAATCATACATTACACACAAATACCAAATATTTTTTAAAGCTTTGTCAAGCCCCCCGGTCACAAAATAATTTTGTTTAAAAAGTAAAAAAATATATATATTTTTAAGAATAAGTGATTGAAATTTGTGTAACACAAATGAGTTCCATTAAATATGTGGATGTAATTAATTTAATCAAATTCTAATTTTAGAAACCACTCTAACTCCTCACCCCTTGAAATTTTCTAAGGAACCAACATTGGTTCCTGTTAAAAAACCAGTACTGCCAAGGAAAGCAAGAAACTACAGGTGGTTTTTTTGCCCCTTTTTTACAGTGTTAGTTCTTTAGAAAAATTCCTCATTCTCATTCCTCCTAAAAACAGCACAAGGAGACGGAATAAAAACCACTCCTAACTTTGGATTTAAAAAAAAAAAAAAATATATATATATATATATTGAGAGTTTGCCTATGTAATTGTACTACCATTGGCATTGCAAAAGAATTCTGCTGTCAAAATTACAAGTGAAGTTAGAGTTCCATGGGTTCGGGTAAGAACTCAGCTCTACTAACAATTATGCAGAAGGCTAATTTGAAATTAGAATAATCTAGCAGTCAATTTCAATAAATTAAAATTTGGTGGCCAATATAAATAGACCTTTAACTTGAGTGACCTCATGTGTAAATCACTGAACCCGCACACGCACGCGTCGAAACTGAAGACTGAAAAATTGTGTGTATATATTCCAGTTGGGTTAATTACACTTAGCGTCTCTAACCTTTCATTATTTTATCGATTATCTTTAACCTTTAGTGAAATCCCATTTATCGTCCCTGGAGACAGAAAACGTCAATTTCATTCATTAATGACAAGGGTATTTTAGGTAAAATGAAAAAAATATTTTAACATATTTTAATTAAAAATTTTGAAAAAAAAAAGGAAAAGAAAAATGGTGGGAAGGGGCCCCCAACACCTAAAACCAAGCTGCAAGAATGGTAGCCAGAAGCCGGAAATGTCTGCCATTGCTGCCATTCCGGCAGCAAAGAAGGGGGGACTCCCCCCTCCCAAATCTGAAATGGCTGCCATTCTGGCAGTTTGGTTTTGGGTGTTTTGGGGAGAGTCTCCCTCCCACCATTTTTCTTTTCCTTTCTTTTTTTAAATTTTTTAATTAAAATATGTTAAAATATATATTTTTTTCGTTTTACCTAAAATACCTCTATCATTAACGGATAAAATTGACGTTTTTCGTTTCCAGGGACGAAAAATGAGATTTCACTAAAAGTTAGAGACGTAAAAATGTAAAATTAAAGATTATAGACGTGATCGATAATAAATTAAAAGGTTGGGGACGCTAGGTGTAAATAACCTATTCCAGATCGGAAGAGCGTCGTATCTAAACATTTGAATTCCATCAAGAACCACAATGGCTGCTAGGTAAGTTCTCCGTTTCTTTTAATTATTCGTTGTGCTAGAAATATATATTCCAAGTTCCACGGGAAGTAAGCATTTGAATTCCATCAAGAACAGCAATGGCTACTCCTTAAGGTCTCCGTTTCTACTTTGACTGTGACGCTTTTCTTTATAGATTTTCTTCAACTTGGAGTATTTGATTTTAATTTTTCGTTTTGCTAGAAATTTGGGATGAGAGGAATAAAATGATTGAATCCTCATAAGTTTCTATTAAATTTGATTCATGAATTTTGAATCTGGAAAAGTGTAATGAACTTAAGTAACGGTGATTATGTGAAATTGCAGAAGAGTGCAAGAGATTCCTCCTCCGTCATAGATTCAACACCTAACCGCCACCTCTTTTTTATGGAACCACAAGGTACTCTTTTTTCCGAGTTTATCCTGCCCCCCTTTCTGTATTTTTGTTCAGTTGCTTGTTGTAATTATTTTTTTGTTAGTGAGGTTTGATTTTTATTGTATATTTATCTAATAATTTGATATAAGATTGTGTATTTGAAGGCTGTATATCAATTATCACTGACATATGGCCAGCGCGTATGGTTTGTCAGGAATTATAAGGTCAGTAATCACTCATCTTTGGCTGTTTTTATTTTTTCATTGATCATTTTGGTAGTATAACATTGACCTCTATTTGTGAAACTACATACTTTCTTCTAATAATACATTGTGCAAGTTGTAAACTATTTGAAGAGTTAGAACTTATGATGTGCTTGGGATCTGTTTGATTTTTAGACCTCATTATGGATTAAAGTTTAAACTTACTAAATAAATGGAAAAAAAATGAGGTTGTTATCAATATGAATGTTCATTTCATCTTCAGGTTTGCCCAATCTTATAATTAAAATATTTTTCTACTCAGCTTCAGGCGGTACTGAATTTGGACTGAGATTTTTCTTTATAATATATTCTGATGCACATGGTTTGCATGAAAAGATCAAATTGGTTCCTATTGATCTCTAAAATAGACCTGCCTGGTATATAAGAAGAAAGTATATCCTGAAAATAAGGCAAGTATTTTTTATGTTCCTCGTGCTTCATGTCTTGCTTTTGTTTTGACTGAAAGTCTGAAACAATTTGAACTGTATTCCAGCAATCAATGTGTTACACGGTCAATAAATCACTCTATCCAGCTAATGTATCTTAATTTTTGTTATGTAGGTGCCATTGTTGGAGCACAATGGAAAAGTCATTGGAGAGAGCTTGGACTTGATTAGATACGTGGACAATAACTTTGAGGGACTGTCTCTGTTGCCTAATGTAAGATGCCAGTTTGATGAGCTCTGAATGCGATTTTCTACTTCTCCCATTTCCTTTTCCATGCCTATTTCGAAATAATGGAAATAAGACAAAGTATTAGATTTTTACAGGATCCTACCAAACGGAAGTTTGTTGAAGAGCTGCTATCCTACGCTGACACGTTCATAACGACTGTTTACTCCTCCTTCAAAGGAGACACAGTAATAGAAGCTGGTGAGCTATTATACTTTTCTCAAAATTCAATTCTTCCCTCAGTACATGGCAACATTCCTGGATTTATCTGTCCATCATTACTTCAGGGCCTGCATTTGATTATCCGGAAACAGCTCTCCCGAAATTCTATGACGGCCCATTCTTCATAGGCCAGTTCAATCTGGTAAGTTAGCCTTCTTTGCCTAGGTGCTTCTCTTCTTTCCTCAATTTGGGGAAAAAGTGTATGCACTCTTAAGAGTTAAATACATCTGGTCCTAATAAGATCATATTTTAGGCCCTGCTTTAACGAAGCAGCAGATTCTAGTCTACATATAAGATATTTTTATCAATGCGTGGTGTATTTTAAACCTTGTTTCATTCAGGTGGATGCCGCATTTGCTCCATTTGTGGAAAGGTTTCAAATCTTTTTACAGGAAGTGTGGAAGTATGATATTACATCAGGCAGGCCCAAACTAGCAACATGGATCGAGGTATGAATGGTAAAATTTAGCTTCTTTTGCATTCTTTCTGCTTTGCTTGCTGAAAAAGCTTTAGCTTGTTATTTTGAGGAGTGGAGATACTTGGGCTTGTATATCTGTAATTGTGACAGAATGTAGTTGAAATTGAAATGAAAATGTGAGTATGTCAGGCTTTCAAGAGGCATAGGTTCTTCTCAGTTAGTAGACACTTGCCTCTTTTCCCATTGATTATCTTAATTTATGGCCTGAGAGAACAAAAATTGATTTGTTCTTGCCAGTCTAATCAGTATGCATTTCTCTATTACTCCTATGTGGGGTAATTGAATCTTGAAAAAAGGATTCTTATTCTTGCAAATTCTCATGCAGGAGCTGAACAAGCTTGATTCATACAAGGTAACAAAGGGTGATCCTAAAATTGTTGTCCAGGTAGCCAAAAGCCACTTTTTGCTAGTTTCTCTTCCCCATTGATTTAACTACTTTATTGGCTTTCTGTTCCTTAGAAAATTAGGTTAAATAACATTCTCGTTCTCTTGTTTATAGGGCCGAACTTAAGTTGGGACGTTGACAGAGCTGCTGAAAGCCGGGTATTTTATGTCTCTAGCAGTGTTCACCATGTTGTTGGTTGTTCTAGACTGGTAGATTTGCATGTGTAATAATAATACTTGGTATGTAATAAGCAACAAGGTGTACTCTGCCAAAAGATGCATTCGAAATAGCAATAGCCTGTGCTCTCCTTCATTTTATGTTTCTTTCCCTACTCAATTATTAGCTAATAGGTTTTGCTTTAAAGGCTCTTCTGGGTCGGGGAACTGTTTCCAGTCCCTTTGTTATTATATAGTGGAATAAGCATATTGTTTCCTGATTATCAAATCCCTCTTCTTTTTCAAAAGAGAGGTTTGTTGTACATTTCAAGGTCCAATTCTGCTGTTGTGTAGCAAACAGACTAGAAGAAAATATTCATGCAGAAGTTGGATCTCTGGAATCTATATATTCCAGCGTTTGTTAAAATTATCAGATGCATAACAAAAATAATCAACAACACATCTATATCAGTTCATGAGTGATTATAAGTTTTTTTAATCAAATCCCATAATTATTGTACCTATGAAAATCAAATATATACTACTTAATGAAAGATGATATTGAAGAGCCAGTACAAAACCAGGCATCAAGAAAACTAAATAGCACCAGAAACCAACCAATTAATTATAAATAGCTGCAGCATTGACATATATGGGTCTTGCAAAAAGATGCAGTTTAAACATATAGAAAAGTGAGGGATAAAACTCCTTATTGAGGTTACAAAACATTCAACAATTCAACTTAGGGATGTCAGAAACTTGCTCAAGCCACCCGTAGGTGAAGCTTGAGTCGGACTAACTCAGGGCTCGGTTAACTTGAGCCAACTGCCAAGACTTTAGTCAAACCCTAGAATTATGGACCAGCTCAAGCTGTGGTTGGCCATGTGACCCGTACGGGCCAGCTTGACAACCCTTATTCTTGCCTATGATTGTAAGTTTAACTTACTATATGTTGTAAGATTGTAATTATTTTTATTTAAAAAATTTTCACCAAATTTTTATTATGCATTTAAATTTAAAATTTTTAAATGGGCCTGTTTTAATGGTAAAATAACACCCTTTTAGGGATGTCACACAAGCGTACGATTACTTTTTGCCATGTCTAAATAAGGAGCTCAGGCGGTTCGTCGGGACTGGGGGTGGAGAAAAATTGTCAAAGTGTGGAATCCACTTAGGGATGTCACAAACATGGCTCAAGCCACCCATAGGTGAAGCTTGAGTGGACCTGACTTAAGGCTTGTTTAACTTTAGCCAACTGCTAAGACTCGGGGTCAAGCCCCAAAAGTAGGGACGGGCTCAAGCCGTGGTTGGCTCGTGGGGCTCGCCAGGCTCACATGTGCAGGCTTGACTGCCCGTATTCACTGCTTATTGGTATATGGGATGTTTAGACAAATACCTTCAAATGAAAAATTATTTAGAGAAATACGTATAAGATTTAGAGACAATTAGAGATTTAACCTCCTTTTAAGTGCTACACTTATTTTTACACTTGAGTTCAAAACTAATTATAAATATACCCTTATACATTGTAAATATACTCCATTATTATTTATTTTTCTTTTTTTATAATAATAAATAATTATATTATTATTGGTTTATTTATTATACTCTAAATAATATTACACCCTCTATAATTATATATATATATATTGTTTTCTCATCAAAACCCTAGCCACCACTCTCCATTCTTTATCACCATCACCCTATCCGCCTCCGCCACTGCCGCCGCCCACCGCCCCACCGGTGCACACTATAACCGCAACCAATGAGAGACTCGACTTTGAATTGGCAGGAGGCAAATCGCTGCGTTTCGGTTTCCAGCATCATCATCACTGCGTTCACAGCAAGAACAAAAGGCACAAAATAAATGAAATATGAATTTCTACAATGTGGGTTGTTGGTAGTATTTAAAGAGGGACATTGAGAAATATTTCTTGTCAAAAAGAGATGGAGAATCAAGATAAAATCAAAGTTGGTCACAGATACTTCGTAAACTACTTCCGGAGACATTTTTTTAATTGTTTTGAAACATTTTCCCTCTTTTGGTCTAGCGACACCCATTAGCCTGCCTTTCTTTCTTTTTTTTTTCTTAATTTTTTTGAAACATTTTTCTGTCATAACTGGACTCAAATGCATAGGGGATGACCATCGTGGCAGCCTCATCTAAAAGGAAAACAGATTGGAGAAATCCCACTTCAACCAATACCCGGTTGTGTCAATGGAAGCCTTTTTCGAAGTGTTCAGGAGTAATATTTTGTTGCCGGACCAGGATGCTGCTAATCTTGAGATTGTTCACCGTCAAATACCCTATCTGTTCACCATCAACTATCCGAAGGCGGTCGACTCATTTGATACAATATCTACTAGAAAGAACATGGCACAGAAAGAATTCCATTTATGGAATTCCATTTATTGATTATGGAACTACAAAGAATTGTCTAGATTGTTTGGCAAATGCTGGAATTGTAGACTGAATTTATGATGGCAATGGAATTATTCTACTTTCCTAGTTTATTTCTTCAGTCTTTTTTTCCCTTTTCTTTTTTTTTTTTTTTGTGTGTTTTGGTTTTGGAAAGTATGATTGAACAGTACTTGTTATCTCTCACTTTGTCATGGATATATGGTTTACATGAAGGAACATTCACTTATAAATGTTACCTTTTTACCAAATATTGTCCCAAGAATTTATGGTCTAATGGTAAATATTCTTACCGCTACTTTTATGTTGTGGTAAGCATGGTAACACCACGGTAATGCATGCACATTTAGGTGGTAACAGGTGGTAAAATGTAACTTATTATACATTGTACAGTGTTGTGTGTTTAGATGGTATTACAGGGTAACACAACGTTAACACATGCACATTCAGGTGGTAAAAGTTGGTAAAAACGTAACTTATTATACTTTGTACAGTGTTGGGTGTTGAGATGGTAACACATGCTAACGCATGCACATTTAGGCAGTAACAGTTGGTAAAAATGTAACCTATTATAGATTTGTACAATGTTGGGTGTTGAGATGGTAACAGTTTGTACAAATGGTAACGCATGCACAACCAACTAGTAACAGGTGGTAACAGAATATGTTCCTTTCTTGGAATGGGGACTGTTAGCATTGTTTCTGTGTTTTACATTTCTTTTTTTTTAATGAAAAGCTAATTCATTCAAAGGAATTACCCTGAGATGCGTAAAATATAAATCGTAAGGTAGAATTTAGATCTTGCTGGTGTCTACAAAAAAAGGAAAGTATGCTTGATATTTTACTTATGCTTAACTTTTTAAAATACAATTGATCATCTATAAAACCATTATTTGCTATAAGCTCTTGTTTCTCTTAGAACATGATGCTTCTAAGTTTCAGTATCTTAACCTTTTTGCATTTCTTATTGAACACTGTAAAAATTGAATTTATTCTACAGATCCTTGTCGGATACTTTTCTGGCAATCAACAAAAAGGATACTTCTCCATCTTATTGGCCTATTCTTTAAGTCGCAAATAAAATTCCAGCAATGAATCATTGGAAATGATAAAGAAGGCGTCATTGTTATCAATTCGGTATTTCACAGACAGTTCGAACTCTATAGGATCCTTGCCACTTTGACAGTAAATAAGCTCTTATAATTGATCAAATGTGCAATTTTCATGCAACAAATTACCAGTCATGCTGCAGTCAATGAATTCGTTTCCGAAAGTCCACCGTCCATCGTACATCATCACAACTCCAATACGCACCATTGTTTTTGTTATTTTCAGAAAACTGCCCTATTGTTTTTTTGTAACAGAAGGTAACAGGGAATCGGGAATTGTTTTGGAATCCGAGAGGAAAGATACAGAAATCTGATTTGTTTGTTGCAGCTAATATAAACGTGGTTCTAGGGGGGATGTTATTAGGTGTTGATCCTATTTTTATTGGGTAATTGCAAATCAAAATTGGAACTAAATTGTAACCGAAATAAATATTAAATATTTAGCAAGATTATAGGATGACAGTTAATGTAAATTTCTTTCCTTCTTTAGTTTTTGTTTTTCCCTTTTAAGCATATTTCGTTCAGATTTTTAATTTTATTTTCCATTCTTTTATTGATTTTTAAAATGAGGGTATTTTTCAAATAAGGTATACCATTTTCACAAATGGTATGTATTAGGGTTCCATGAATGTATGGCATGTTGTGTTCTAGTACTTTATATGTAAAGAACCCAAAGATTTACGCCAATGAATCTGGGTAAAATTACGGTGACAAAGTTGTTGTTTCACGGCCCAATGTCGTGGCCCATTAAAAATGTTGTACACCTTTATTCATTACTCATTTCAGAAATTAACTACAGATAGTTAAATGGGTTAAACACGTAATTTTCTTTGAATTGATCAAATTAATGTTAGTTATTTAAAAATTTATATTTGGATTACTATTTAATTAAAAAAGTCACATATAAAAAAATCACTTAGAACAATAAATTAATTAAGTCACATATAGAGAAAGTCGTATTTAATTAATAGGTCATATTTAATCAATAGTCACATTTCATGTAACTTTTCGTTAAAAAGCCACATACAGATTAAAATCTTAAATTTACACAAAAATTGTTTGACGTGCAATTTTTGTTTTAAAAAGTCACATAATTGTTATTTGGCTTTTACTACATATAAGACTTAGAATCGATTCTAAAAAGTCACGTTCCATGTAACTTTTTCAATTAGAAAGTCACATATAATTAAAAAAAATTACATGCTATGTAACTTTTTATTTTAAAAAGTTGCATAGTGATTTTTAGGCATTTACTATATAATGACTTATAGTCAGTTATAAAAAGTCACGTTTTATGTAATTTTTTCAATTACAAAGTGACGTATAGCTTAAAATCATATATTTACACAAAAATCGTGTAACTTGTAATTTTTTATTTTAAAAAGTCGTATAATAATTATTTGATATTTACTATATACGTGACTTAAAGTCAACTATAAAAAGTCACGTTCCATATAACTTTTCTAATAATGTAACATTATTTTAATTTATATAGTTAATTTAATTTGATTAAAAAAATTATAATTAAATTAATAACTAACTCACCCACATGTACAAAAAATGAATAATGATATGTAGCACTAGTGGTGTTTGGCACCAGTCTATGTGGCAATCAATGTGTCATGAAATGATAAGTGTAATTAAATGAATGAATAAATGACTCATTTAATTCAACTTATTATTTAATGACACCTTAATATAGTGTCAAGTACCAGAGATACTAAATAGTATTACTCATAAAAAATAACCCACCCACCCATTGTCTAATGCATTGCAACATGGCCCACTTGTATAATTAGGGAATAATGCACCGCATGGAAGAAGTGTGCATAATTACGGCTTAAATTCAAGGATAGTTAGCGTGTTTTTACGGCATTTAAAATTGTTAATTAGTATTGCCGTATTTTTCAATATTAGAAAAAATTTGAAGTAATGTGCCTAATTTTCTCTTGGTATATTAGTTCTGAATTTGATTTCCAATTTGCACTCAAAAAACATAAAATTAAAAAAATATATAATGCATTAAATTTAACATTTGTTTGTACTTAATTATCATATCATTTTGTCAAATTTTGTTGAAAAAAGTTTATCATTTGCGTCTGTGTTTAGCTTGCTATAAGTTGGAGCCAAACAAAGACAAATCTAGAATTTTTATGAACATGGACGAGAAAAACTTCACTGTTTCAAGAGCATCGAGACCAATCAAGAATTCACATGTTGGTTTTTGAGTCCCAATTTATTATTTAATTTAGACCTAACACTCACATGTGAGTTCTTAATTAGTTAAGAGTATTGATTGTTTAGTGCCGCGGGAGTACTGGAGATTTTTTCGAACATGGACTATGAAAAAGAAAAATTTTTAATTCGATAAAAAATTACATATATTATTTTCTTCATAAAATTTCAAAAAAAAAAAATTTGACTTGGAGACATAGACTCGTGCCAACTCCATACAACATATGTTCATGGAGACAAAGCTCGCCAAGCCCCATTTTTTTAGCTTGGCACGAGCCAGAAAAAAAAAAAAAAGCTTAAGGTTTTAGCAATGTGAAGACTTCAATTCGCAACTTGATATAACTCGGCTCGTTTACCTCAAACCAACACAAAAATTAGAATTAACATCATGTTTTGGAAGCTGGAAAAGAAAAAAGGTTGATTTTACAAAAGACCCCTAATCTTGTAAAATGTAGCAATTTTGTCCTTTTTTTTTTTCCTTTTTTGGGTAAAATAAAAAAAGGAAAGAAAAAAAAAGAATAAAAAAATTCCGCCAACATTGACCGGCACCAGCCGGAGACCGCGGAATGGTGACTGGAGGTAGATGGGGACATGGGGTGGTGGGATTTAATTTAAATAATTATGAAAAAAAACAATATATAAAGTAAGAGCATGATTAGTATTGGGGAAAAATATCAAGGAAAAAAACCCAACGGGAAAAAATTAGAAAAAAAATCTATTTCTAAATAATGTGTAGGGAAAAAATTGAGAGAAAAACATATTAAAAAATTGTGTTTATTTTTAAAATTTTTTTACACATTATTTTGCCATTTTTTTTGTCATACAATTTATATTCAATTTTTTTACATAATATTAATTTTTTTTAAATTTATTATAGTATTTTAAAGAGTGAAGTATGGAGAATAGCCCCTCTTTTACCTTTTTCCCCTCACAAATGACTTTTTCCCCCTTTCTCCATATATAATTTGATTTTGTTGAGGGTAAAAACTTAAATTTGAGTTTTTACCCCAATACTAATCATGTTCTAATAAATACTTAAAAAAAGTCAGATACCGAAAGTTTTTTTAAAATTTTTGATAGGTTAGCACGGGCGGCACAATTGACTAATGAGTAGGTTTTGCCTGCTCTTTTAAGGAACCCCTTAAAATTTTATTATTTATTATTTATTTTTTATTTACCTCACGGGGCCGCCTGTGACACTTGCATTGAATTCTAGATTGTTCTTCTGGCTCAGGAAATCTACCAAGGGCACGTCACTGTTGACTATGATTTTGCAATGGAGAAAATTTCACTAGAGTCCTAGACTGGACGCCATCCGACTTACATACTTATTTCAAGTTAACCCCATTAAGACTTTATTCTGTTTCAGTTTTGATCACTTCTGGAGAAACAATTTTAAACAAGTTTCCTTCAAACCCCCGCTAGTAGTAAAATATATCTATTTTGAAATATAACTAGTTTTTTATTTGAACGAGTAGTAGAATTTGTATAGTATATTTTCATATCTAGAGATATATGTTGATATGAGTTGATTGGTTTCACCAAAGGTCCAAAATATATTTTGAATTAGAATTTGCTAACCCTTGTAACTCATAACTGAGAATGTAATTCTAAAGTTCATATTTAAAAAAGTTTAGAAGCTATTTTTTTGTTTTTCAAAAATTATCTCAAATGGGCTCGACTATGACTGATGGAGATTTCGTAAAATTTACAATGAATTTAATTTGAGTACAAAGTAACGAATTACAGTAAATAATAAATACTAAATAGTTTTAAAAACATTGTCAAATATGCATGGCATTGTAGGAGAAATGTGCTACCAAATTTACTCAGCTAAGAACCATGTCAGGTTGTTTTTTTTTTTTTTGGGTAACGATTAACACTCAAGACTAATTTGTGATTATGCAAATTATAGAAGAAATGTGCAACCAAATTTACAAGTTATGTTTAGGGGCGTAGCTAGAGGGGCCGTGGTGGGCTTGGGCCCCCCAAAATGGAAAAAAATTTTTAGCTTGTAAAAAAAAAATTATATATAAGGGGTAATTTAGTTCTATGTACTATACGGCTCACCTTTCTAGCCCACACCTCTGATACCGTCTAATTCCGCCACTCTTAGGTTACAGTTCCATGGGCTCAACTAAGAACCGCGTCATTTTTTTTTTTTTTTTTGATAAAAATTATGCATATGAGACTAACTTGTAATCAAATAATTACTGATAGGAGGAATATTTTCTCCCTTACAGTAGTAAAAGAAATGTTAGTTATATATGTCATAATGTTAGTTATATATGTCATAATCTTTCATGTCTTGTATATCACTCACTCTCTTTTTCCCCCCTCCTCCATTCGTCTTCCACCTGTAATTGATCTAACGGTCAGATTCACCGCTCAAGCGGTGTACTGGCCTAGCTGTCAATTTCAAAAAATTAAAATTCGGTGACCAATTTAGACAAACCTTTAACTTGAGTGACCTCTCGTGTAAATCACTGAACCGTACATGAGTTTTTTTTTTTTTTTTTTAATTTTTTCAAATGTCTCCAGCTGGTTTGATCTTGTTTAGCATATAACGAGGATGAGAAGACTGAAATGTATATATATTCCAGGGGGCCTAAACATTAGAATTCCATCAAGAACCGTAATGGCTACTCCGTAAGTTCTCTGTGATGCTTTTCTTTCTAACTTTGATGTTTGATTTTAATATTTCTTTTTGCTAGAAACTGGGATGCGGGAAATAAAGGGGTTGGATGCTCATAAGTTTCTATTCCATTTGATTCATGAATTTTGAATTTGAAAAAGTGTAATGAAGTTTAGTAATGGTGATTATGTGAAACTGCAGAAGCGTGCGAGAGATTCTTCCTCCTCAACTGGATTCAACATCTAAACCGCCGCCTCTTTTTGATGGAACCACGAGGTACTCTCTTTTGACTTTTCCCAGTTTACCTCCCATCGTTATTTTGATTCTGTTGCTTGTTGTAATTATTTTTCTGGCAGCGAGGTTTGATTTTAATGTGTGTGCGTGTATATATATATGTAATAATTTGATTTGAGATTTTGTTTATGAAGGCTGTATATCAATTACCAGTGCCCATATGCCCAGCGCGTATGGATTGTCAGGAATTATAAGGTCTGTAATCAACTCATCTTTGGCTGTTCATATTTCTTCTCATCGATTATTCGGTAGTATAACATTGATCTCTATTTGTAAGACTAGATACTATCTTCTAATAATACTGTGCAACTTGTCAAATATTTGAAGAGTTGAACTTGTGATGTGATTGGAATCTGTTTGATTTTTAGACGGATTAAATTTAAACTTATGAAATAAATGGGAAAATGAGGCATGATCAATATGATTGTTCATTTCATCTTCGGTTTTGCCCAATCTTATATTCAAAACATTTTTCTACTCTGCGTCGGGCAGAATATTGACTGAGATGTTTCTTTATTCCGATGCACAGGGTTTACATGACAAGATGAAATTGGTTCCCATTGATCTCCATAATAGACCCGCCTGGTATAAGGAGAAAGTATATCCTAAAAATAAGGCAAGTATCTTTTGATGTTCCTGTTGCTTCATGTCTTGCATTTGTTTTGATTGAAACAATTTGAACTATGTTCCTTGAGCAATTGATGTATTACACCTACATGGTCCATAAATCACTCTATCCTGCTAATGTATCTTAATTTTTGTTATGTAGGTGCCATCCTTGGAGCACAATGGAAAAATCATTGGAGAGAGCATGGATTTGATTAAATATATGGACAGTAACTTTGAGGGACCGTCTCTGTTGCCTAATGTAAGATGCCAGTTTGATTCGCTCTGGATAAGATTTTCTACTTATCCCATTCCCTTCTCCATGCCTCTTTCAAAATAATAATGGAAGCAAGACATAATATTAGATTTTTACAGGATCCTACCAAACAGAAGTTTGCTGAAGAGCTGCTATCCCACTCTGACATGTTTGAAAATACTGTTTACGCAGCTTTCAGAGGAGACATAAAAGATTCTGGTGAACTGATATACTTCTCTCAAAATTCACTTCTTCCTCAGTACATCACGATATTCATGGATTTATCTCTCCACCATTGCTTCAGGTCCTGCATTTGATTATCTGGAAACAGCTCTCCAGAAATTCAATGACGGCCCATTCTTCCTAGGCCAGTTCAGTCAGGTAAGTGGGCCTTCTTTGCCTAGGTGCCTCTCTTCTTTCCTCAGCCTGGTGAAAAAGTGTATGCACTCTTAAGAGTTAAATCCATTTGGTCCAGATAAGAACATATTTTATGTTCTGCTTTAATGAAGCAGCAGATTCTAGTGTATGTATAATATATGTGTGTGTGTGTGTGTTATCAATGTTATTTTAAACCTTGTTTTGTTCAGGTGGATGTTGCCTATGCTCCATTTGTGGAAAGGTTTCAAATCTTTTGCCAGGAAATATGGAAGTATGATATTACATCAGGCAGGCCCAAACTAACAACATGGATCGAGGTATGAATAGTAAAGTGTAGTCTCTTTTGCTTTCTTTCTGCTTTGCTTAGCTTGTTATTTTGAGGAGCAGAGTTAATTGGGTTTGTGTATCTGTAACTGTGACGGAACCAAGTTGAAATTGAAATGAAAATACGAGTGTAACAGGCTTTCACAGGAGGCGTAGTTCTCCTCAGACACTTAAAATTGCCTCTTTAGTCTTCTCCCCTTGATTTTCTTCTTTTAGGACCTGAGAAAACAAAAAAAGTGATTAGTTCTTGCCAGTCTTACCAGTATGCATTTCTCTGTTATTCCTGTGGAGTATTTGAGAATCTTGAGAAAAAGATTCTTATTCTTGCAAATTCTCTTGCAGGAACTGAACAAGCTTGATGCATACAAGGTAACAAAGGGTGATCCTAAATATCTTGTCTGGATATATACAAGATTCTTTTTGGTAATTTCTCTTCCCCATCGATTTAACTACTTTATTGGCTTTCTGTTGGCTTGAAAATTAGGTTATATAACATTCTCATTCTCTTGTTCGTAGACTTAAGTGGGGATGTTGACAGAGCTGCTGAAAGTTGGGCATTTTTTCTCTAGCAATGTTGGCTGTGTTGTTGGTTGTTCTAGACTAGATTTGTATGTGTAATACTTGGTATGTAATATGCAATAAGGTGTCTCTGCCACAAGATGCATTCAAAATAACAGTAGCTTGTGTTCTCCTTCATTTTATCTCTTTCCCAACTCCATTACTAGCTAATGGGTTGGGGAACTGTTTTCAGCCCCTTTATTATCATATCACTATGTTTGGCAACCAATTAAAAATGCATTGGATTTATCAACCAATTTAAATTTCATATTTTGAACACATGACAACATTACATGTAATCACATATTTGATATGATGTGAACTCTCACATTATTTTAATTATTACCTTCATATGACACAATTAAATCTCGACACTTATACAAAATTTGAATTTTAAATCTATTTATAAATCCACTTTTTTATAATTCCTTACCAAATATAAGTGTATTGTTTCCCATCAAATCCATCATCTTTTCCTGAAGAGGTAGGATTTATGCAGCCCAATTTACCGTATCTTGTTAGTAAATTTCAATTTGAATTATTATTGTTGATGTTATTATAGTAAAGGAAAATTTACAAAAGGCAAACTCTATCTAACGATTTTCAAAATTTACATTCTACATTTTGTACGGGGTAAATTTCACATATCATCCATAACCTTTACACTTAAAATCGTTTGGGTCTCTAACATTTTTTTTAGCCGGCTAAGCCCTCAACTTTTCATAAATGCACACAAAAGGTCACTCATAATAGAATCCGTCCAAATTTTCATTAAGTGGAAGATGAAATTATTTTTAAATTTTTTTAATTTAAAAGGTAAGGGTATAAATGTAATTTCATCTATCACTTAACGGAAATTTGGACGGATTTTGTTAGGAGGAACTTTTTTTGCTCATTTATGAAAGGTTGGGGACTCAGCGAGCTAAAAAATAGTTAGGGACCCAGATGATTTTAAGTACAAAAGTTGCGGATGATATGTGAAATTTACCCTTTTGTACGTTATATAATAGTGGGAAAAACACTTGTTCCATATAAAAATATGTAAGAAAAATAATAAATTGGTACTATATCAATTGAAGAGACTAAGATATAGAGAAATTTTATTTTTACAATTTGAACTTTATAGAAGTGGTTGATTATAAATTCATTTTCATTAGTGGATATAATTTTTTATTTTTTTTGAAAAGGTGTATACGGATTTATTTCATGAACGAAAAAGATCAAGTTAATTTACTACATGATATTTCATATTCCACCTGTCCTACAAGGACGGTCATATATACTATTTTTATCCATCCTAAAAGGATTAATTTCACAAATCGTCCACAATCTTTGAGTTAAGAATCAGCTTCGTCCCGAACCTTTTTTTCACACCCCACAAATTTAAACTTTTTAATTTTTTATTATTTTTAAATCTTTGTTTAAAAAATTTAAAAAGTTTAAAGGGTATAATCGTCATTTTGTAAAAATTTTATGGAATAGTGGGAAAATGACGATTTGTGTGTATTTATCAAATGTTAGGGGCTGTGGGGTGTGAAAAAATATTGGGGGCGAAACCGGTTTTTGACCCAAAAGTTAGAGACGATTTGTGAAATTAACCCGTCCTCAAAAGATAATTGACTTGCCATATTGAACATGTTTTTGATTTTCCATTTCTATATATGTTCTTAATTAATATACCTTCATATTACTTCACAACGATTTATTAAAAGTATTTTTAAATGATTAATAAGATATAAGAGTATATGTAGAAAAATACAGGTACAAATTTATGTTTCAATTATACTATTAATTAACTATTATTTTTTAATCGGTATGAAAATAACCACCATCACAAAATGAATGAAATATTATCTCTGTCTTAATTTCTTTTTGTACATTTATTTAGTTTACTCATAGAATTTTATGTTATTTATTATATTTATAAAGTGTTTGGCAACTCTCTAAATTATTTATTTTATTTATACTCTACCCTACGATATCATTTTACTTATTTTATTTTTTTCAAAAAATCTAAAAGTAAAAGTGAAGCATTAATTTTTTACTTTTTATAAAAAATGATTAATAAAATGATGTCACGTAACAATTTATAAATTAGTTTTTAATAATTTGAGACTGAATTGTATCAAATAATGGCCGGCAACACTTCCCATCACCGTCAAAATTGTCCCAACTGTAGCCCAATGAGCACCACGTGGCCTATAGTTATAGCAACAGATGACGGACTTGACACACTAGTTTGTCACGTGTGTAATTATGATGTAATCATCCCTCCCTCCACTCTCTTTGTATAAATTTAAAAAAAAAAAAATGCTTATGAATACCCATGTAAATCTCGAGGCATAAGCCACACACTGGTTCTTGGGGCGATGTCTGGCCTAAAAGTCTTACAGCCTAGCAAAGGGTGACAAGATTTTTGATTGAATCTCTCCAGCTTATTATCATTGTCAACATTAAAAATGATCTCCCTACATATATATATATATATATATATATAGTGATATTATCTCATCAAATATACACATAAAATGGTATGATTGAACAATTAGGACTACCGTTAACATTTATTTTTTTAACAAAAAAGTTGATTTTTTTTACCATTAAATAAAACGAAACACAATATGTAAAATATAAATACACCTTACTAATAAGGCAGTCTGGCTATATAAACAGATCGAGCTTCGAATTTAGAGCCCGACCACTAATTACACGTGACCCCTGTAATTGGTGGTCGGACTCCAAATTTAGAGTTTGATCTGTTTCTATAGAAAATTTAACTAATAAGATGTGTGTAGTAAATTTTTTCATATTTACTACTACTAAAAAAAAAAAAAAAAGAGTCTTTCTCTGTAATATCTCATTTTCCAAACTTCACTCATGGCACAATTGTATTGACTACAAGCCTGGCCTCTTTTTAGTGATAATGAGGATGGAGCTGGAACCACCTTCCCTTGTGGGGCCGTTGGTGATATAAGAAAATACTATTTATAAGTAATCGTTCAAGTGATCTATTATAAAATAGGGCAAACTCATAATCTTACCTTTATGTATTGTGTGTTAGAGGAAAAACAATTTAAGGATGAATAATAATCTTATTTAGACAAAGAAAGAGACAAAAAGTGTGAAAAAGACATGTCTAATATGATTGTCTTTGATGTAATGATGAAGTTATGTGTTAAAAAATAAGACATTATCATATGTCAGTTTTATTTAAAATTTTGTATAAACTTTTATTTAAATAACATAACTTTTTAAGAATAAAATGACGAATTTACCATATTTATATAACCTGTCCCATCTCTCTTTAAGCCCTCGTTTGATCTGCTTTATTAGATTACATTATAATTTCATCTATCACTAATTTGATTACTGATTTAACAACTACTAATTTATAATCACAAATTTTAAATTTCTATAAAATCTATATAACTCATTTTACCTCTTTATTAATTACTATAAATTAAATCAAACATACACTAAACCTAACGTGATAGATTTAGAAGATTGTTTGAACGGTTACTCGGACTCGACAACAGTTGCACGGAACTCTAGGGTGTTCCTGGCGCTCAGGAAACCTACCAAAGGACACGTCACTGCTGACCTAAATGAAAATTGAGGATCCCCTAGTCCCCCAAATATGGGCCAGATACAGACTGCATACTCTCCACTCTCCGCTTTTTCCCCCCTTTTTTTGGGAAAAAATTCACTCTCCGCTTTTGTAATGGAAAATTCAGTGGACGCCATCCATCCCCCAAACATGGGCCAGATTCAAATCCCATTAATTCTCCACCCTAGGCTTTTGTAACGGAAAATTCACTGGACGCCATCCAACTTACATACTTATTTCACGTTAACCATTAGACTTTATTCTCTTCCAGCTTTGATCACTTTCAAAAATCATTTTAAACATGTTTCCTTCAACGCCTACTAGCAATCAAATATCTATTTCGAAATATAATAACTTTTTAGATTGAGTAGTATAATTTGTACAGTATATACTTGCGTCTCTAGCGATATGTCAAATCAAATTGTATTTTGAATTAAGAATGAGTTTGCTAACCTTCCATCCAAAATAGTTTAGAAACTACTTTGAGTTTTCCAAAAATCATCTCAAAAAACCTTGACCATGACTGATGGAGATTTCATAAAATTTACAATAAATTTAATTTGAGTTACAAAAAGTAACGAATCACAAGACATATAAATGCTCAAGCATTTTTTAAAGCTTGTCAAATATGTACGTATTTGTACTATTTGGCATTGTAGAAGAATTATGCCGACAAAGTTACAAGATTGATCAGAGTTCCACAAACTTGGCTAAGAACAAGTTTCAAAAAGTGCAAGGCATGGAAAAACGTTAAAACTAAGTATTGAGCTTAAACACGTTTAAACACATCAATGTGTGATAAAACGCTATCAGTGTGTGGAAAAGTATAAGATATGACGAAACACGGAGTCCAAATTTCGAGTATGAACGCCTACGTGAGTTTTTTTAAGAAGTTTGGCTAAAAACTGTGTTAGTTCCGCTAGCAATTATGCACATGAAGACTAACTTGAAATTAGAATAATCTAGCAGTCAATTTCAATAAATTAAAATTTGGTGACCAATATAAACAAACCTTTAACTTGAGTAACCTCGCGTGTAAATCACTGATTCAGTACATGAGCGTGTGTGTGTGTGTGTGAAAAGTGTATATATATACATATCTACAAACTGCAGGGGATCTAAACATTTGAGAATTCCATCAAGAACAGCACAGCAATGGCTACTCCGTAAGTCTTCTGTTTCTTTTTTGAAACGCTTTCCTTAACTTGGAGTGCTTGATTTTAACTTTTCTGTTCGCTAGAAATTTGGGATGAAGGGAATACAAGGATTGGCTGCTCATGAGTTTCTATTCAATTTGATTCAAGAATTTTGAATTTGAAAAAGTTTAAGAGGTTTTAGTAATGGGATTATGTGAAATTGCAGAAGCGTGCAAGAGACTCTTCCTCCCTCACTGGATGCAACATCTGAACCACCGCCTCTTTTTGACGGAACCACCAGGTACTCTCTTTTTCGAGTTTATAACACCCCCCCCCAACCAAAAAAAAAAAAACCCCGGTTGGTTTTTTGATTCTGTTGCTTGTTGTAATTTTTTTTTTTTTTTTTTTTTTTTTTT
>CAVNYN010204968.1:0-11760 GCA_963692815.1 Nyctanthes arbor-tristis
GGTAATTGTATTTTTCATTTATTAATTTATATAATTAAATTGTGCTTCTTATATGAAAGTTTGTCAATTTATAACCATATAGACAATTCCCCATGGATTTAAAAGGATACACATATAACAACACATTTTCCGTAAGCTAATTTGTGCTTCGTATTATTAATACAGGAAATATTAGTGTACTTCTAAATGAAATTAGCTCGGGCAAGAATGGTGGAACATTGTGCATAAATTGTGACTGATTTGGACATAATGATCTATTAAAATATTTGGACATTAAGGATTGCATTTTGTTTGATGCAAATGGCAAAATTAGCTGAGGTTGTGGTCTATTAAATATTTTATATTTCAATCTATTGACCGACACTGTAGAAGGTTGGCAAGTAATTTGGTTCATTAATTTTTCCTCTTGCCAGTCATGCCCATTCCATTAATTATGCAAATGTACTTTAGTAGCTCTATGTGTGGGATGTCTTGGTCTTGGGATCTTTCTATATATATATATATTTTTTTTGGTGTCTTACCTCATTGTCTCGTCTTCAAAGTTTAGGATATTGGAGATGGCAACAGATAAAGATTGGACAAAGATTAGAAATCGGTCAAAGAATCAAGAGTTTCGGAATGGATTGCAAGAGTTTATATATCGCTGCAGGCCTTTCGTGGACAGAACATGACTGATTAAATGCCCTAACAACAACTGCTTGAATGCAGATCCACATACTTTAGAAACTGTAGAAAAACACATCATCTTGAGATCGGTTTTCAGAGAATTATGATGTTTGGATTCATCACGGGGAACAGTTACTGCGACATGACGCTGGATCATCAAACATGGACTTCCAATCTATGGATGAGATGGTTAATGTGATGGAAGACTTGGACCCGCACGAGTTAGGCGAGGAAGGTCCGGACGAACAATATGATAAGTTGTATGAGGCTATGAGAACTGAGCTATATCATGGGATTTCATCTTTTTCATCGTTAAACTTCCTAGTTAAGTTGATGAATATAAAAGTGCAAAACAAGTGGACAAACAAGTCCTTTGATCAGCTGCTAAAGCTTCTTAAGCTAGCATTTCCAGACATGAACCTCGTGACCTCACACTATGAGGCAAAAAAGTTACTAGCAAGTTTGGGGCTCGGATACCAGAACATACATGTCTGCAAGTATGATTGTGCAATATATTGAAAAGAGAATGCTGACAGAGAAACATGCTCAGTTTGTAACAAATCCCATTGGACTGAGAATAGTAGAAAAGGCTCTGGAAGCAAAGTTCCTTATAAGGTACTACGATATTTTCCAATCACCCCGAGATTGAAAAGATATATGCAACAGAGGAGACTGCAAGACTTATGCGGTGGCATAGCCTTGGACAGGACACTAGAACCGATGTAATGACGCATCCAAGGGATGGCGGGGCTTGGCACGCATTTGATGCTAGACATCCACATTTCTCTTCTGAAAGATGCAATGTCCGTCTAGGATTGGCAGCTGATGGCTTCAACCCTTTCGGTGACATGAGTCAACATATAGTATGTGGCCAGTTATTCTTACAGTCTACAACGGGCAATCAATGACTTCCCAGCAAGAAGTAGCCTTTCAGGGTGGAGTGGGCAAGGGTATATGGCTTGCCCCACGTGTAACGAGGAAACTCCACTAGTGCGGGTTTTGGGCAAGACGGCGTATATGTCGCGCCAATAAGGTTTCTAGAGCGATTTCGGCTCCTATAGCAGCGATTTTAGTCACCCCATATTCCCTATTTCTTGTAGTGATTTAGTTTCTAAGGGTCCGTTTGGCTCGTGTTATAACAGAAATCTATTATAGTCCTATCACATTAAATATCAACTTTTCACTTTTCAATAAAATTTAACCAATCAAATTATATCACATGTCACAAAAATTCAAATTTTAAAATATATTACAACACAATCTAATTATAAACGATTCCAAACATACCCATAATTATCATAAGTATTCATTTGTTTATTATATTAGTCAACATTTTGATTTCTACATTTCCATCTAGCTGCAACCAAAATACAAAAAACATGAGTTGCCAAACTCGACACATTTTTTACTATTCAACTCTTGTTTTTGGTCAAGTAAATATTCGTTTATTACTTGCGCAACATTTCACTTTCTGCAATTTTAGTTGGAACTACTTTTCTAAAAATTCTTTTTTCTGAAAAATGATACTAGTAAAAAAAAAGGAGGAAAAAACAGAAAAAAAAAATTGTGTAAGCTTTTACACAATCAATTAGCGCCATTAGATTTGATTTGACATTTAACTGATGTGATTCACGGAAAAATAAGATTTTTGTCACATGTGAAGTTTGTGTACAAAATTATGTAATTGTAGTCAATAAATATTCAAGTCAACATTTCGATCATTGCAATATTTTAGTTGGAATAAAAATATAAGACACATGTATTACCTAACTGGCAATTATTTAGAACTTTTAATTTAGTTAACAATTTGTATGTGACCCGATCAGTAGTTTGCTGACACATTTAATAATTCAGATCTTTCTTTTAGCCAATAAATATTCAGTCAACATTTTAGTTTCTGCAATTGGGACAAAATATAAGACAAACATTAGTGATGATTAGTGACATTAAATATAAAATATTGTTATTGGTGATGATCATCGCCGTCGTGAAATGACCACAAATGATATTTTTACATTTTATTTGACTTATTATCCGATGAATCTTATGTTCTTATGTTCTATTTTACTTATATCATTTAAATGTCATTGTAGTAACACAAGCAATACTTATCATTAATGATGGTAGCATTATTCATCAATAAATACCCATAGAGTTGTCTATGTTTTCTGTGAGAGAGAGAGAGAGATGGCTTCAATTGATGCTTTGGGAGGCTGCAGCCAATGGGGAGAGAGAAACTTTGGTAAATCTAATCCAAGAAGATCCATTGATTCTTGATAGAGTTTGTTTTTCATGTTCAAACATGAACCCATTACACATAGCATCAGCAAAAGGTCATGTACAAGTTGTAGAAACGTTAGTATCAGCTGCACCAGACTTGTGCTTGAGTCGTGACTGTAATGGAAGAAATCCTCTTCATGTCGCCGCCGTGAATGGACAATTGGAGGTTTTACGATTGTTGATCCAGATCAATCCAGTTGCAGCTCAGGAGAAGGCAGACCACGGTCAAACTGTTTTGCATTTATGTGTGAAACAAAATCAGTTGGAGGCCATGAGAGAGATATTAGTTCACATAAAAGATCCTTATTTTTTGAATGCCAAGGATGAAGATGGGGATGCCATATTGCATTTGGCTGCCAAGTATAACCGAGATGAGGTAAGAGTTTAATTATCCAGTCAAACTTTTTCTGAACTTTTGCTCCCTTTCATTATTATATGTATGTATGGAAAAATTGTTGGAGGGATCACCAATATAAGAAGGATTTTATAATTTTTGCTAAAACTTTTTCACCCTTATCAAACTATAATCCACTTTTTCTTAGCTAATTTCTTAAATTTCTAACATATCCCAATTTATTGTGCAATGTAATCAACAAAGAAGAACAATAAAAGTGAAATAGTAAGTAAATAAAAGGGTGTATTAGTAAATATATTCTTAAAATGTAATTTCAACAATATTAATTTTCTTAACCGGTGTGAGACATAGAACTGAACTATATTTGTAGGCGGGAATGAGGGAATATTTACTAGTTTTACAAATTGAAAAATGGTACCAATACGTGAAATTTGTAACCCTGATATTTGTATAGGAATTCACATATTAATACCATGTGTACAGTCCATACATTAAGTAGTATAACTAGTTGTAAGAACATAGAAGATCTAGATTGAAATTCCCATTCACAAATAGATTTTGATATTTCGTCGTTCAAAATACATAAATTGCAATTTGAAGGAGGAAAACTAATTATGCCACACTTGCACAATTTCCTTACACAATTTTTTACACAATCACATTTGGCACGTCCTGTTGTCCCACACGTCATCTTAGTTTAAATCGCATCACAATCCAAGGGCATACATGGATTGTGTAATTTTTCATGTTGAAGTAGAATTTATGTATAAATAAAACGAGAGGTGTTACGGAAAACTCTGACCCCAATTTCCCGCCTACATTGCCTAAAGTGGCAGTATTTTGGTTTTTTAGGTTGTTTTGTTGGTAACTTCCGTGGTAAGCTCGAATTTCAGTCTTTTATTTACTTTTTTTTTTAAGTCTTTGGGTCTTATCCAAGCCCCCCTCCAATTCGAGCCTTCGAAAATTGTTTAATGTTGAGTTAAAAAATTGTTGAGCTATCCCCTCTGATTTTTATCTCATCTTCTGTAAATTGGGTTATCGTTATACGTGACTTGTCGGGGTATTTGATGGAAATGAGGATGCCTAAATTCACCGGATTCTTATTAGGCCGGGAATGAGTCCCAATTTGATTGGCGCTTCAAATTGAATTCTTTTACCCTAATTTTTTCTTATTGTATATTAAGAAGAATGTCCTAGAATATGGTAATAATAATTAAAAAAAAAACACATATTTATTCAGCTTGAAAGAAGTGACGCAGGGGAAAAAGTAACGCATATTCTATGTGTCTACTGGACATAATGTTATGGAGTCCCCTGTATATGTGGCAGGTGTCCATTGGACACTTTGAGGGATGATAACCCCATCATCTCCCAATGTGTCTAATGGATATCTGCCACGTACACAGTAGATTCTATAAAATAGTGTCCATTGGATACTATAGAAAGACTAGAAGAAGTAATGCCTTCGCTATGTAAGGGGAAAAGATTGAAAATCAAATGTATTGAACTTGCTTGCTTTTAAATAAAATATATTTAGAATAATCGTTAAATGTCGTTCATCATAGTGTAAAAGTGTATTAAATAATAAAATGTTAGAAATTAAAAAATCAGAAGTACTTGATTGACGAACTTTTCTCTAATAATCATGCTATTGAGATACAATTAGTTACAAAATGAAATGACATACAATTACACTTGTATTCGTTATTAAGCCTTTTTTTTACCTCACTTATAACAATTTTATTTGATAAGATGATATTGTCCTTACTGACTTTGGCCATAGAGGAGAGGGAGAGAGAGATATGACGTACCAGTCAATGTGAATTCCCCCCCCCCCCCCACGTTTCTTTCATTAAAAAAATTAGTAACACCAAAATAGGGAAGGATGAGAGATCAAGGAGTTAGCCCATATGGTTAAGAGCTTAACTCCTTATTGAGATTGCCTGAGTTCGAATCTCCACCATCCCCTCCCTATCCCCCTTTGTACCAAAACAAAAAAATAAAATAAAATAAAATAAAAAAACAAACAGGGAAGGATGGGTGACCTTCTCGGGCCCCATAAGGTATAGGACTTCTTTGTAATGAAACTTTAACCTTTTAGGACCCATATGCAGTTAGATACTAAAATACGCCAATTACCCTATATTATTATACTATAAAATTGACACGCTAATTTTTTTTTATCTCAATAGCTTTTGTGCTAAACCTATTTAACTTTAGAGCTTGTTCTTGAGAGTTTCATGCTTTTTAAAGTTAGATTTATAAGAGAATGTATGTTGAAAATGTAAAGAAAGATTTTTGTGGAGTGTGAAAATTTATTTTCTGTGGAGAACATGCAGTTAATATAGATTTGATAAATCTGTTAGTTTATGTAAAACTGCTTAATTAAAACAAGCTCTTAGTGACTTGATGCAGACTATTGAATATTTGTTGGAAAAGAACATAGACTTACAAGCACAAGATGCAAGTGGCAGGGTTGCCTATATTATTTTGCGTCAAAATGGTGGAAATGCAAGAAGTTTGTTCAAACACAATCATTTGAGGATGAGCTTCTACTCGCGGTTAAGTTAATGGTGGACTGCACTTCGCGAATCCCTCATGGTCGTGATGGTTCTAATAACTACAATGTCATTCCAAGTTGGGATAACCCCTCCTGGTGGTTTTTGGCAAGACACGCCGTCGGACAATTCTCATAAAGCAGGTGAATCTATAATGGCGCATTATCATCCTACAGCTTATAAGAATTTCATTACTGCAAACACACTAGCTTTTTTATTATCTATTACTTTGCTGATACTTATGTCTAGTGGGATGACATATCGGCGTTGGATGAATATTTTTATTATGCTAGTTGTTGTGTGTGTAGCCCTAACTTCAGCTGCAGTGGCTTACATTATATCCATCATTGTGGCCATGCCCGAAAAGGAACAAAAATCTTATGGCCGCTGGCTCGAGATTGCTTTCTTCACATGGTGTAGTATGATAGCGATTTGCCTTCTCTATGCATTGGGTCTCTATATTTTATTTCCAATCTTAATAAAAAAACTAAAAACTTTGTAAAATTAACTTTATAGATCTTGTTCTTGCCGTTGGAAGCGTGATAAGCGAGCTGGAATATTTTTTTATTATTATTATATTTTTATAATAATTATTGACTGAATGTTCTGTTTGTTCATTTGCACATTTTTACAAAACTTTTTGTTATTTGTTATAAGTATATATTTTGTTTTACTTATTTTTCAAGAAAAAAATCATCATTTCAATCTGGTTGAGAGGTGGTTATAGAGAATGTTAAACCCCACCTCAGAACTATGGAGACTTTTATAGACTATATTATACATATTCTATAGAGTCTATTGGACACCATGTATGATGTCTAATTGATTATGTGGCAGGCTCTCATTGGACACATTGGGGAGGTCCAATGAGAGCAGGCCACATAATCCATTGAGTATTCAATGGACTCCATAGAAGAACTAGACTATGTAGTATGGTCCAAGAAGGTGGAGATGAAATTAAGGGAAAATATGGCTAAATAAGTATTAGATCTATTTCGGTAATAAGAGATCCAGAAAAAATGAATTGTAATTATGATGTAATTATGATGACATTTCAACTGTGGTTTGGATAAGGGCGGTAGTACTGCCACCACAAAAATTATTTCTGTCACCACAAAATATGATTATGTTGCCATCATTAATTTTATTTTTCACATCATAATTTTAAATATATTTTCTATTTATCTATACGGCCTTTAATTAGAACAATTACAAAAACGATACAATTGAAAATATCATCAAATTATTTCTTTCACCCACAATCATTAAACATTTATGAATAGTGCTGATGGTATATAGTGATTTGGAGTAATTATGAGAAGGTCAGTACTTCAGAGGGATGGCCTCGCTGAACTTAGCATTCACTCTCTTCAAAGCACTAAAGTCTTTTGATGAGAGTGAGGGGGCTTATGATGGTATATAGTGATTTGGAGTGATTAGGAAGGGTTGCTACGGCAGTCACTAAGGCTGTTGATCAAGAGAGGTCGCGCGCTTTCTTTACGACTACTCACTTTCAAACTCATTCCGAAGCCGCTTTGCTGCGACCTGAGTGCAATTAGATCAGGAGATCGCTAGCGAGTTTAGCGCCAGTGTTGGCGCATAGGCTTTGTAATATTTAATTTTCCCTCTCTTTTTCCCCTATAAACATGAGACGTTTGTTACAAAGAAGGCTAGTCATTCTTGACAATTAACAACTTTTTTATTACATTTTTTACTCTTTAGAAAATCTGATCAAAGTGATTGTTTTGGATTATTTGGCGCCGTCTACATGAATCAAACTGAAAATTTTCCAAAATCAATCACAAATATGGTCCAAATATACCTCCAAAATTGAAAATAGCAATATCTAAATGAAAATCAAAGGAAGCTGGCGATGGAAACGGAGCAGAGGAGCATAATTCACTGGGAATTTCAACTTTTTGGACTAAGCAAGTTCCACTGCCTGTGAATTTAGCTGATGATTTCCAGCAAAAATTCAAAGTGATGCAAGAGCAGTTGGATTCAGTAATGCAGTTGTTGACTCAAAATGATGTAGCTAACCCACCAGTAGCTCAACCTAAAGCAGCCCCTCCTCAGCTAGAAATGCCAAGAGTTACTGAGAAAGAGGTGGAAACAACGCAATTCCTCAATGATTTGGACATACAGAAGGTGGAGGAAATTATGGCGCGTCGGAAGGATTAGTCCCACCCGGTGGTGATGAAGGAGGATATTTGTCACGCCCCCACTGTTCTAACAATTTTAACAAGTTATTTATTTAACGAAGCTTTTATTTTTAATATCTATTAGCAACGAGGGATGAGACTAGCAATTTGGTTTTCAAAAGAGTATTGGAACATAGCTCTTCTTTATGTTTAAAGTGGCCTTGGAGTGAAACTTCCAATTGAAAGTTCTTGTGAGCCTATCTTATCTCCACAATTAATCAAGAGGTATAGTTGGTTACTTACCTATTTATTTACTTTCTATACACAATCATTTTGCCCAATCGTGTATGGTGAAAAGAACATACAATAAGTTAGGGTAATAAACAAAATATTATTGCCATTTGCTGAGTTACATAATTGGAGAGCCTTTACATGGAAAATAGACCTCCAATTCTTACAAAAGTCATTGTAGAAACTTCACATACCGAGTTTTACACCTGTGAGCGTGTGTCTATACTTAGGTTTGTTCTTATAAGTAGTGTCATATTACTAGGCTACTATATTCTTATAACTAGTCATGCTATTATGCTACTACCTTTAAGTGAAAAACATCGGTTTATCAACCATAAACTTATTATGGTAGATGTGTGCGCGAGTGTAGGCACAATAAATATTGAGCTCATATGTAGTGCCCAAATGCATTGGGAATTGTGAGGCGTCCTCATAGTAACCCCATAAATCCGTCTCTATCACTTGAGATATCCTACTTCCGCTCGAGTTCTCACTCCATGTCTCGGCTTGCCTTTCAAAGGTCTTGCGAATGAACATCTACAAAAAAAAAAATATATATATATATATATATAGATACTAAGTGAGTACAAGGTACCCCGTGAGTAACACAATATTTAGGTTGCCACAAGGCTGTAAAATCATTTCACTTCACAAGTTCAAGAAACCAAAAATATGCATAAGTTTTTTTTTTTTTGAATGCATTATAGGGCCCAAACACTAGAATTACCTACTGCCTGTAGCGCACATTAATGTCTTCCAATTGCCAAGTTTGGCCATGGTAGTACAATGGTAATTGGATCCACAATTAACCCCGGTTGACCCTTACCGAAGTCTAAGCAAATAGCATTATCAATTCAAATTGAACACTACAGTAATCTTTTCTATCCTGGGATCATTGGATAGATGATAGTGTAGGAACAATTCCAAAGAAAATCAATACAAAACGGGCAGGGCAATGCTAATGAGTTATATGCAAGAAAACATTTCATTTATTATCATACTATGACATCAAAACAATTGCTTATCTTTTAAAACACATACATGCCGATGGAACCTAAACATTGATTACTCACCTTGCTCTTGCCCCTTTAAAGATTATGGGATGTTTCTGGATAGCAAGATGCCTTCAAATCCTTGAGTATTCCTCAAATAAAGTAGCTTTTTTAGTAGGGATTATATATGAATATGAAGAGAGCTTGTGTGAGAGACAAAGGAAGTGTTTTGGTAGCTTTTTGATGGAGTTCTATGGCTAATCCTCTTTATGGACGAATTTCTTAGCAATTTCGGAGAAAAGCTTGAGTTCCACCTATGAAAAATTGGCCATTTGTCCTTAGATAATTTACAATTAGCCAATCAAAATAAGTCCAATTGGAAGCTTGGGGATTTATCTCACCAATCAAGGTGTCAAGTGGTTTATCAATTAATTCATGTGAGAAATTCCTAAGGATCAAGTGTCCTTAGATTTTTTCCATATATTACTAAATGAGTCCCCTTACTTAATGTACTCTATAATTAGGTCCTTGTGTTCTCGACTGCACCAATTAGGTACCGTATATTTCTTGTTTTAAACATTTCTTTGCTCCAAACTTACTACCCGATTAGACTTAGTTATTCTCTTGGAAACACTACTAATCGATGAAACTGGTCGATATAAATTCAAGCTATCACTTCATTCTCGTCATGGCAACCGAAATATTTTCAAAGTCTTAGAAAATGTTACAACTTATTGTTCAATTACCAAATTTCCTTGCCGATTGCTACTAATTGAGCCATATTCAAGAAGCGATCTCAATTATTATCCCAAAATGCCACTATGGACTTTTGAAATTTCACGGAGTGTTACAATATACCCCCTTTAAAGCAATTTCGTTCTCGAAATTCAAAATTACCTGTAAATAGTTTGGGTACTGCATTTCATTTCATCCTCTCGTTTCCACGTTTCTTCTTCCAAGACTTCGCTTTTCCATAATACACAAACGAGAGGTACTTCTTTTTTTACGTAACCTTTTTGTTTCTCACATCAAGATTTTCACGGGCCGTTCCTCCAAGGTTAGGTCAGGCTGTATGTTAGAAAGAGCTTTTGGAAGCACATGAGAAGGATCCAATACATAGTTTCTTAATGTCGAGATGTGGAATACCGGGTGGATCTGACTCATCCTTTATGGCAATTCACTTCATAAGGCATTTATCCAATTCTCTTTTTTTATTTCAAAGGGCCTAATGTAACGACGGGTCAGTTTGCCTTGCTTTCCAAAATGAAAGAGTTTTTATTGGGGATATTCTGAGAAACACTTGATCCCAACCTCGAATTCAAATGGTCGTCGTCTTTGATCAGCGTAACTTTTCTGATGATCTTGTGCGGCCTTTAATTTTTCATTGATTTTCTCCACTACTTGCATCACCTCTTCCATCATCTTTGAAATGATTATTTTTTTTCTCCCACTTCGTTTCAATACACGGGCGATTTGAACTTCCTTCTGTATAAAGCCTCGTACGATGCGATCTGAATTGAGGAATGATACCTATTATTGTATGAAAACTCTGCCAACGGTAAGTAATGATCCCATTTTTGTGGGAACTCCAAAGCACACGTCCGGAGCATATCTTCAAGGGTTTAAATAATGTATTCAGATTGCCCATCAGTTTGGGGATGAAAGGTAGTACTAAAATTTAATCAGGTCCCCAAAGTTTGGTGAACTTTTTTTCCAAAATCATGATAAGAACCACGGGTCTCGATCAGAGGCGATAGAAACCAGAATACCATGTAATCTAACGATTTCCCAAATGTATAACTCAGCAAGTTGTTCCATTTTAAAGGTCATGTTGACAGGAATGAAATGTGCTAACTTTGTTATGCGATCTACGACCACCCATATGACATCATATCCTTTGAGGACCCTTGGTAGTCCACTAACGAAGTCCATTGTGATTTTCTCCCATTTCCGCCCGAGAATCTCCAATGGTTGTAATGTTCCAGCGGGTTGTTGGTGCTCTGCTTATATTTGTTGACAGGTAAGGGATTTAGCTACAAATTCTGCAATATGACGTTTCATGTTAGGCCACTAATACAATTTCTTTATGTCACGATACATTTTTGTAGAACCAGGATGTAGAGTATATGGTGTACTATGCGCCTCTTCTAAAACACAATTCCATAGGTTCCCTATTTTTGGTACATATACTCTATCCTTGTATTTTAGTAGTCATTGGCTTGGCATGTTATAATGAGATTCTTTTCTATTTTCCAAGTTGTCCTGCATCTTTTTAGAAAATCCATCTGTCTTTTGCCCTTATTTTATTTGCTTGGTCTGATTAGTTCTTTCAGTTTGCCCATCTATCTGGGGATGGTAGGTGGTACTAAAATTCAACTTAGTTCCCATGGCTGCCTGAAGACTTCTCTAGAATCTCGAAGTGAATCTCAGATCCCTGTCTGATACGGTAGATACTGGCACTCCATGTAATCTGACAA
>CAVNYN010204969.1:0-23500 GCA_963692815.1 Nyctanthes arbor-tristis
CTCATGAAAGTAAAAATGGCGTGATAACTTCAACAGATATGGCCCCAACAGGGTAACGATCGACTAGAAGAACAAAGTCGTATAGAGAGGACATTGAGTACAAACTACCAGCGCAGCAGATGGTATAACTGTTTGCGTCTAGAAAGTTCTATAGTTATCTTACTCTATAAATTTCCCACACCTAGCTAAGCAATTAGAGTGATTCCATTCCCTCTCAGAAAACACACTTTCACACACTAAACGCACTACCTCTATTCCAATCATATCAACCGTAACCGCGTAAAAGATGATTTTATTAACCAATAGAGGTACAAAATAGACCATATATATAGTTATGTGTTCTACAAGAAACCTTAATTACATATTGCCCTTTACCAACAACGCAGCAGCAACAATAATAATAATAATAATAATAATAATAATAATAATAATAATAATAATAATAATAATAATAATAATAATAATAATAATAATAATAATAAATTGATAATAATAATTGACATCACTTTCATAATAATTGAATTTAAGTTATTAGATGCGTAATCTCTACTTGTGTAAGAAACAAAGAAACAATGACAAATGCATATATAAAATAATAATCTCGTTGTCGAAAGATGGAAGACGACAGCGCCGTATGTCTCTTTAGGATAATCACTTGATTCATGACTTCTTCACCTAAATTTTTCTCGTAATTTTGCATGTGCAACTTAGGGGGTGCGCTGAGGTGTAATTATGGTTCAATAATTCTGTTAATTTTGCTACTTTTAATCACTAAGATTTTATTCTTCTAAATGATTTAGAGAACAATACTAAAGGACATAGAATCAGATCACATAAAACTTTTTAGAACAAAATTGTAAATAGTCAATAGATGCATCATAATATGAGTTGAGTCAATTATCAAACATTTTATCAAATTGATCGCTAGATATGAAAGGTGAAATCCGTATTTTTCATTAAAAAAAATTCAATGATTTCACTCTAAATAAATCTGTACATTGTCTCCTTCCATATTTTTCAAGACAGTCTATCCTTTTGGCTGTAAACAAAGCATGTCACAGGAAATTCTAGATCTTCATTTTGTTGGAAACCGCCTCAAATTTCTTCATAATATAAACAATTTCACTTTTGAAGGACTTTGGCAATTAAATAAAGACAGACAGAATAAGTTAATGGTTCTTCACATCTTGTAAGAAGGATGGAACACAAGATTTCGAGTTCTACATATTGAAAGGTCACAATGAGTAAGGTGTAGGTGATGCGGTATATGACGGAGCACAACTGAGGAGCTTAAGTGATAATCTAGTTAGAGATGCATAGCAGGGGCGGAGGCCCAATAGTCTCAGTGCGGTCCATGGACCACACTGGACTGGCTAGCTATCCAGTAAAAATAAGGCCTGGACCGCATTAGCCCAAGAAAGAAAAAATCTGGTCCCCTAGCTTTCTTAGCCCATTCAAATAAAAGATAAAAGGCCTAACTCAAAACTATAAAAGTTTAGCCTAGTTGCTCCAAATCCAATCCAATCAATTAAAACTAAAAAATAACCCATCCAAATCAGATTCATCAGCCCAATTAAAACAAACTACCCAGACCAGAATATTATCCGATACCATCGCCCGAGACCCGAAAGCTGCTTCGCCTTTCTTCTTCCACGCCTGTCGCCTGGACTGCTGCTGCCTGCAGTGCTGCTCAACCTTGACGTGCCGCACCTCCGCCTGCTGCTACGGACCTCAGTGCCGGCAAGTAGCCCATGAGCCGTGACTGCTTCTTCTTCTCCGAGTCCGCTCTGCTCCGCCCCTGCTTGGTTGCTTCTTCAATTCTTCTTGATTCGGCTGGCGGCTAGGGGAATAAATTACAATTTACAAGTATGTAGAGCCCTAAATTAAAAACTTTTGCTACCTCAAGATTTCTTATATAGTTTTTAAGACTTTTGCCCAATTTGTATTTTGTAGGGTTTAGTTTACAAATTATAATTTAGGTCTTATTGGCTTGGATTAATGCTTAGTTAGAATTTAGACATTAGTAAGTTACTAAGATACAATTAAATTGACACAAAATTTATATTTATGTTATATTGTTTATGTTGTAGATTATGTTTATGTTTGTGTAATTGTGTAATATTCTTTATGTTGTAGATTAGGTATAAATTATAATTGAATTGTTGAATATTTATGTGGTAGATTTTGGAGAGATATTTAAAAAAAAAAAAGAGCGTTGAAGGAAATGTTGTTGAGGAGAGTTCAAATAGAGTTGAAGTGGCCTCAAATAGAATTGAAGGGAGCTTTAATAGAGTTGAGGATAGCTCAAATAGAGTTGAGGAGTGCTTCAATACGGTTGAGAGGATCTCAAGTACAACTATGATTGAGGAATTTGTATTCATGTTCATTGTCAAACTATTTTATAGTTGCTTTATTTCAAAATTTTGGACCGTACTGACTTCAAATCCTGACTCCTCCCCTGGTGCATAGCTTGGAACGGGAGAATAATAAAGTTTAACGACGGGGGAACTAAATTCACACCATATGTTTTGATAAGTACACCGCATTTTATTTATAATAAAGATCCTTAATTTTTACTTAAAAACTCATGATTTATGTCCCCTATTTTTTTAATAGTGCGTTCTTATTTTTCAACTCTCAATTAATTAATAAATAGTTTCTTCAGTTATGATTTTGTCTAAATTTTTTGTTAATATAGTTAAACTAATTAGCAATTTTTTATCTTAGTTATTTAGAAAAACTTGGGGATAAATAACTATTTTTGTGGTCTCATAATGCAATTTTTTGACAAGTATTTGTTATAAATGAAAAAATTTGTTATAAATGCTATTTTGTAGAGTCTAGAAATTTTTAATTAATGAAAAAATTTGTTATAAATATGATGAGACAAATTATGATCATAATTAAAAAAATAACAAAAGTTAAAGATACATAGTGTAATTAAAATGTGGTGTCATTAATAAAAATTTTAGTGTGATTATAATTACCCTTAACTGTGATCATTTACCCATGGAAAGCACACCCGGTTGTTACATTTCATAAAGTTGTTACAAGTCTAATGGTGAACATGACCTATATGTCAAGAAAAAATAATAGGCTATCACTATACTTTATCTTCGGTAACTACTTGCTCACCAAACTAAATAAGATTATCCATTGCTCACCCATTTAAGAAAAAAGGTTACTCACCATCACTCAATTCAAAACTATTAGTCAATATTAAAGGAACCTCACATGTGACAAACGGAAAGCTAATGTGGCATGACAAAACTATTAGTTTGCCACATAGCCCCCGGGGGAGCACAGAATCAAACGTCTCCTTGATCTCAAAAGTGAAATCCAAGCAATGCAGCTCTTCAATTTCATTTACCAAATCCCCAAATTTAACCCCCTAAACCCACTTCTCCTTGCATAAAAAACTCAAATAAAAAATCATTAATCTTGCATCTTTTTACAAGAATATCTCGTCGTTAAGAATGACAAACTGGCAACATGAGGGTACATGCCATGGATGCTGTCTTCATTATGATTCATGAGGGCCAAAAGCTCCAGCTCCAGCCTTGCTAATTAATAGAACATAGGCACCGGTTGTAATTCAATGCCAAGGAAAATTTCAAGCAACACAGTCTGAGCTGTGTTCAAGGAAATATTAGAAGGCCACAATTAAAAACCATATAAACTTCATCTTCATCCATATATTCAATATTCAACAAATTTTCTTTACAATCGAGAACCAAAACCTTGTATTCAACAATAAATTTCGTAAGAAACGTGGAAGGATAACAGAACAAAAATACGGATGAGATGAAATTGGACAATAATGATTAATTCTCTAGATGGAACCTTAATTCAAGTATTGCCAATAATCGAAATTCTGAAAGGAATTGGCTACTTTAAATCAAAAAAATGGGGATCAGATTAGTATTCTTTTGGTGGGTGGTTTTCAGTTTGGGGGTTACAAATGAAGATTTAACATTAGTAACATGGACTTCAATTTGCAAGGTAATGCTGAAATGCAGATAGCTTTAATTCCTACCAAGAAGGTAAGATGACTATAGACAAGAAAGATAGAATTGAACCAATGCCCCTTGAAAGGAATGCGGCTTTCAACCTCTTTCTATCGACATTGACTGCTCCAAGGAAAAGAGCATTTTATGGCCATGACCAACTAAAGATCACTGCCATCTCACGAATTGGATTTGAACTAATATCTCTGGGCTACTTTCCTTTTAGTCGATCGATGAATAGGAACGATGGCTAGCTTCACTCCTCAAATTTGTTAGCCCCATTACCAATGAGCGAGTAAGCCAGTGTGGATGCTTATACCGATGAGAGAAAAGTACAAAGCAACTAGTTTCACTCGTTAGGTATACACACTTATGGGCAAAACCCCCTCCAAAACGGATTCAATCAGTACAAGACTGAGTCTTATTGAGGCCCTGAAAACGGACAGCGATTTTGGCTTGTCTTGTGGAGGTCTCTCTCGGTGGTATCCTATCACTCCCATTTCCAGTTTGGTTAGGGTTCCCATTTCTTTAGTTTTAGAGAGCCAAAGCTTTACTTCACTAAACTAATAAAAAAAGGCTAGAGCTAGGTGCTTATATGGCTGAGCCGTCTCTTGCTGGGTGGGACCAAGACAAACAAAGGACAAGGGCGCATGGTACTTCTCAACCCTGTCTCTAAGGGACAATTGATCGAGCGACTCACGAATGCTATAGGGTTGGACGAGCCAATAACTCGAATGCATTCGGTCTTTTTTTGAGCTAGAACCACAGCCTCACCTTATCTTCGCCATGATACAGACTCCAAGTTTTTATGGCATAACACGAGGAGATTTATCATCAATATGATGATGGAAGTGAACTGCGTTATGACTTGATCACTTTTATAGGGTTCGTAGGTGACTTGGAAGTTTTTCCAAGCATCAATTTAAAAAAAATAAAAATAAAAAATTTTCCCTAAACTGTATTTGACTTGGTTGCCTTGATAAGAATCAAAATTGTTATGTTTCGTGGATATAAGGGCATTCATAGTCTTGTTCTATCACACATACACGTGACTCGTAACATGCTTCTTAAGTTGCAAGAGTCAATGAAACAAGTTGTTGGCAATCGAGTTCTAAGATCATCTCCAACTATCCCCCAAACATTTTCCCCCAAATTTGGAGATGATTTTGCTCTAATCATCCCTTATAATTACCCTTAGATTTGGAGGAAGTAAATAGTGTTCATCCAAATTTGGACCCTATCTCCGAGGGACAGTTGATCGAGCGACTCATGAATGTTGTAGGGTTGGACGAGCCAATAACTCGAACGCGTTCGGTCTTTTTTAGCAAGAATCACAGCCTTACCTTATCTTCGCCAAGATATGGACTCCAAGTTCTTATGGCAGATCACGAGGAGATTCTCCAAGGGACAGTTGATCGAGCGACTCACGAATGCTGTAGGGTTGGACGAGCCTATAACTCGATCGCGTTCGGTCTTTTTGTGAGTAAGAACCACAACCTTACCTTATCTTCACCATGATACGGACTCCGAGTTCCTATGGCAGAGCACAAAGAGATTTACCATTTTAATCCACACAATTCAACCTATAATTTGATACCACTATTGGGAATTTAATCAATTTCCCTAAACCCATGTGATTAAAATAGGCAATCGACGATTAAAATAGGCAATCGATATATCAAACAATAATATAAGTGCCCAACATTAAATAACACCAGTAATTATTTTACGCCGTAAAACCCTCCTATGAGAACGAAAAATCAACAGGGTAAACCGACAACTCTACTATCACCAAATAATAATGGGAATACAATGTTTATCTTCTCAAGATTCTTACCCTAAATCAAGAGGCAACTACACACTACCACAATCACGCAATGCCGTTAAAAATAATATTCTTGGCACCACCACAATCACTCATCTAACAATAGATGAAACCCAAATAAATCAATGACTAGATATGAAGGGAAAAATATCACATAACCCGTTCTAAGAATTAACGTGGAGAAACCACCACTTGAAGAAGACGAATACCAAATTGAATGTCGAAACCTTGTTCCAAGCGATAAACAAAAAAAGGCTAAATTTTTTTCCTTTCGAATTCGCTCGACCTTGCGTCTCAATTTTGCGTGAATATGTCTCTGTCTTGCTTGTATGTATATGTTTTTCTCTGTTTTAATGTTTCTATTTCTTGCAGCCAAAGTCCAAATATATGCGTAGTGTTGGATTTTGTGTTTACCAAGTAAAATTCCAACTGGCAAAAGAATCCAAAATTGGGTCCATTAATGGATTCTAATTCTTGGTCCAATCAAACATATGCAACAGCCAATAATTAAAAGATTAATTTATCTTTTTACTACAACGTCACCATGGGCTGGACCCATTAGCCCAACAATCTCCAGTCCATGAGGAAGGTATCTCAAACTTTAAGTGTATCACTTAGAATGCATACCGGCCTGGTCAGTATAAAACTCAAGCTTCTGCTTAATAACAACCTTTGTCAACATATCAATAATATTCTTGTCAGTGTGAATCTTTTCCAACTGTAGAAGCTTCTGATTAACTGCTTCACGAATCCAATGATACCTGACATCAATGTATTTGGTGCGAGAATGATATATAGAGTTCTCATTCAACTCAAGAGCACTCTGACCATCACAATAAATGACGTACTCACTTTGTTTCAACTCGAGCTCCTCAAGAAACTTTTTCAACCATATCGCCTCTTTCCCTGCTTTAGTAATAGCAACATACTCAGCCTATGTTGTAGACAAAGCTACACATTTTTGCAATTTTGACTATCAAGAGATAGCTCCCCCTGTAAAAGAAATAAGTACCCAGATGTAGATTTTCTGCTGTGCCATATCTACATATGTATACCTGGTCAAAGTTGGCTGAGCTCCTCCAAAACCCAAATACAAATTAGAAGTTCCCCTGAGATACCGTATAATCCATTTTACTACTTCCCAATGCTCCTTGCTCGGATTAGACAAATATTTGCTTACCACACGAACTGCATGTGAGATATATGGATGAGGATAAATCATAGCATACATCAAACTATCAGCAGCTGAAGAATAAGGAATAGCCTCCATTTTCTTCTTCTCCTCATTAGTCGAAGGATTAAATTTCCCAGTTAATTTGAAATGAACTCCAAGAGGTGAGCTAACTGGCTTAGCCCTTTTATGCCGAACCTTTCAAGTACCGGCTCAATGTAATGTACCTGTGATAACTACAACTTCTTAGATTTTCTGTCTCGAACAATCTTCATGCCCAAATTTTGTTTAGCTGAGCCCACGTCTTTCATGTCAAAAGACTTGTATAAGGAATCTATCAATTTCTATATCAATCCAATATCTTGGCCAACTATAAGCATGTCATCAACATAAAGCAGCAAAATAATGAATTTATCACATGGAAAAGATTTGAAGTAAACACAAGAATCCGCGGTGGTTCTTGTGTATTCTTGACTTGTCATGAAAGTATAAAACTTTTTATATCACTGTCTTGGTTCTTGCTTTAAGCCATACAAACTCGTCTTTAATTTGCAGACAAAGTGTTATTTCCCCTTCTGTTCAAATCCTTCTGGCTGTACTATATAAATCTCTTTCTCTAAATCACCATGAAGAAAGATAGTCGTCATATCAACTTGTTCAATTTCCAAGTCCAAACTGGCTGCTAAACCCAAAACAATCTTGACGGATGTCATTTTTACCACAGGAGAGAAAATCTCTTCAAAATCAACATCATGCTTCTGTCTAATGCCTTTCACTACCAAACGAGCTTTATACTTCAACAAGTCACCATTGCTGTCCGTTTTGATTTTATACATCCATTTATTCCTCAAAGCCTTCCTATCATTAGGACGATTTACTGACTCAAGGAGTCATTCTTCTTCAAAAAAGCCATCTCATCTACCATGGCTTTCATCCAGTGAGCTTTATTTTTATAACCTTGAGCCTCCAAATAACTTTTTGATTTTCCATTCTCAATGAGCAATATATAATCAGACTCTGAATACTTGGTAGATGGTATGTGCCATCTTGCAAATCTTCTTGATTCTCTAATTTCTTCTTCAACAGGGTCTGCTCCCCCTGATCACTAGTCTGATCAACTAGAATATCATCAACAATTATGTCATCATCAGTTGGAGCTGCATGACTACGAGTGCTAGGTTGAGATGCTGAAGAATTACTAGGTATGAAACCAGAAACAACTGGAGTCAACTCCTTAGGCTGCTCGACTTTATCAAAGTCTTCAATTGAACGGTCTTCATAAAACACTGCATCTCTACTTCTCACAAACTGTCTTTTCTTTGGATCTCAAAATTTGTATCCAAACTGTTCATCCCCATAGCCAAGAAAAACACAATGAGTAGTTCTATCATCAAGCTTTGATCTCTATTCCTTATAGATCGTGTATAAAGGTTTTACACCCAAACACATTCAGATGAGAATAGGAAACATCTTTGCCTATTCAACCTCTTTTTGAAATATCAGAATATAAGGAAACTGAGAAAGATCATTAATTAAATAGCAAGCAATTAAAACTGCTTCATCCCAAAATGTCTTAGGAAGCTTAGCTGTCTTCAACATACATTCGACTCTGTCAAAAATAGTACGGTTTATTCTTTCTACCACACCATTATGTTGAGGAGTCCCTGCTTCCGTAAATTCATACCGAATTCCAAAATTTGAGCAATACTCCCGGAACCCATGTGAAGTGTGTTCCCCACCATTATCTATTCTGAGGCCTTTCAAACACTTCACTGTTTCTCATTCCAGTATGGTATGAAACTACTTAGAACACTGAAATACCTGATCTTTAGATTTCAGAAGATAGACCTATAATTTCCTAGAAGCATCATCAACAAATGTAACTAAAATATTTGTTTCTACCCAAAGATGCTACATTATTAGGAGAGCACACATCAGAATGCACAAAATCTAAAATATTCTCTTTTCTTTTAAAAGTTCCAGAAAAGGAAACTCTAGTTTGCTTACCGAATAAACAGTGATCACATTGGTCTAGGGACGTACCATTGGCAAAAGAAATAGTTGCCTTCTTAGCCAGAACATGCAAATCTTTTTCACTCATATAACCAAGCCTCTTATGCCATAGATTAGGAGAATGATCAACTGCATTTACTCCAGTCTTACAAGCCTTTGCATAAGTCTTGTATTGCGTGCAACAAAGCTTTCCACCGGCAACGACCATAGATCCCTCTGATAACCTCTGCTTCTGATCACTAAAAGTACTGAAATACCCTATTCGATCTAGAATATTTATTGCAAGCAGATTAAAACGCACATCAGGAATATGCCTTACATCCTTCAGAATTAGGATGTACCCTTTATTTGTCTCCAGGTGAATGTCACCAATCCTTGTGATTTCGAAATGTAAAGAGTTAGCCATATTTGATTAACTATAATCACCTACTCTATATGTAGTAAACAACTCAATATTTCTAGAAACATGGTATGAGGCACCACTATCAACATGCCACTCAGTGAGAGGGTCTCCAATATGTAGGCATTGAGCCACTCCACAAGAGAGTACATCACTGGTCACCACACCGACAGTATTTTCATCCTTTTTCTTCTTGTTGTTACCCTCCTTCTACTCTCTCAAACAAATCCTGCAATTTCTTTTATAGTGGCCCTCCTTGCTGCATTGATAATAGGTCTTTTCATCTTTTGACTTTGACTTACCTCTAGACTTACTGTAACATCTTTGCCCTTTGTTCTTGCTTTTACCACTATGATCATCTAAAACAAAAGCCAATGTATTATCTGAACCCACATGTAAACCTGAATATTTTCTCCTGATTTCATCATTCTGCATATTGTTCTTCACATAATCCATAGATAACACACCATCTGAAGCATAATTACTAATCATCACAACAAAAGTTTCCCAACTATCTAGCAAAGAGCTTAAAAGCAGTAATACTTTCAATTCATCCTCAAGAGTCATTCCCATTGCCACCAGCTGATTCACAACGTTCTGGAAATTATTCAAGTGCTCTATCACACTCATACCATTTTTATATTTTATATTGACCAGGTCTCTAATCAGAAAGGACTTTCTGGCTGCAGTTTTCTTCTCAAACATGGACTCCAATTTAGTCCACAATTTATTTGCACCTATCTCATGTGCTATATGATGCAAACTACTATTAGCCACCCACTGCCTTATTGTCTCAATTAGGGCTCGGCATTTAATTTGTAAACCCGACAACCTGACCCGCTACAAGTTGGGTTGAGTCGGGTGAAGGGGGTCAACAGGTCGATGGCGGGTTGAAAGTGTAAAACCCGACTCGGTCTAACCCGAGACGGGTTAGACCCGTTTAACCCGGTTTTTTATTTTTATTATTTTTTATTTTAAATCGTGTTTGCATAAAATTGCATTCATTTAACTTTCAAAAAAATTGCATTCATTTAGAGTGTTTGACAATTTCACACCATTTTCATTCTTTTAACTCAAGACACACATAATACACTCGAACTCATGAAAACCCTAGAGGACACTCAGCACACTCAACTACTCAAGAGGTAAGACTCTCAGGAACCCTAGATCTACCACTGTCGATGTCGCGCGCTGCCATTGCTGCCGTCTTCTTCCTCTCCGATCTGGCCAAGCCGTGCGATGCCACTGTGGGGCTACCCCAGGCTCCCAGCCGTATGATGCCGCTACCCCAAGCATTCTCTGCCGCCACCACTGCCCCATCCCCCAGCTTCATTTCCCCTTTTTCCCCCCGCGATTTATGTTGTTCAAGTAGCGTTTGTGGGGTTTTTGAATGCTAGTTGAAATTTTAGTGGTATATGCTCATTCAAGAATGTATTAATCAAGAATATGTTAAGTGTGTCCTCTATTTTCGTGTGTTACAGCAGCCACAATGATCCTCAATATATATATATATATATATCCACTAATTCGTCATCCCCAAGAAACCTAATTGGATGCCGCCGCCAGAAACCAATTGTGCAAATAAATTAACTTTAATTGAAATTGCATAAGAAGTTCTCAACCTTTCAAATTCCTTTAATTCATGGACTGGACCGGCCGAATAGATTTATCATCAATATGATGATGGAAGTGAACTGCATTTTGACTTGATCTCCTTTATGAGGTTCGTCGGCAGCTTGGAAGTTTTTCCAAGCATCAATAAAAAAAAATAAAAAATTTTCCCTAACCTAGATTTGAGTTGGTTGCCTTGATAAGAATCAAAATTGTTATGCTTTGTGGATATAAGGGCATTCATAGTCTTGTTCTGTCACACATACACGTGACTCGAAACATGCTTCTTAAGTTGCAAGAGTCAATAAAGCAAGTTGTTGGCAATCGAGTTCTAAGATCATCTCCAACCATCCCCCAAACCTTTTACCCCAAATTTGGCGATGGTTTTGCTCTAAGAGCCTCTCCAAGGGGTTTCCCCTATATTTAGGGGAATCCCCTTTCTTAGATATAGGGGAAACTATTGGTGCACTCCAATAGTATCCCCTACATAATGGGGAACCAATTTTCTTTTTATTTATCACTAAATTTAATTGAATAGGAAAATGAAATAACATATTTATTTAGCTAAAATCATACTTAATTTATATATTAATTATAATTAGTTAACGTTAAATAATTTATATCTCGAAATGAGTCAAATACAGAATATCATTGGGAAAAAAATCTAACTCATTAAATAGCTAGATCGGAAATAAAAAAATTAAAAAATATATAATATTTGAATTACAAAAGATAAATCCACAGTATTAATAAAAAACAAAAAATTTGGAACGCAAAATTAGAACAATTAAGTATTAAAAACAAAAATTAATTCATGAATCGCATTATCGTAATTAAAATAAAAGCAAATTTGTAAATAACTAATGGCATTATTACAAATAATTAACCTCCTCCAAATAAATGGGAGGTGAATAGTGTTGGAGGAACGCTATTCAGCTCCCCTATATTTGGGGGGAGGTTTAGGGGAACCATTGGAGATGATCCCTCAAATTTAGGAGATTACCCTATATTTGAGGTACCATTAGAGATGGTCTAATCATCTCCTATCTCTATCCTCAAATTTGGAGAAAGTAAATAGTGTTCCTCCAAATTTTGGGGTAGGAAATTTATTACAAAAATGTCATCCCATATTTACGAAATTGCCACCAATATAATTATGAAAATGTCATTCATGAATTAAGTTTTTTTTTAACACTTAGTTGTTCCAATTTTGAGTTTCAATTTTTTGTGTTTTGTTAATACTATTAATTTATTTTCTGTAATTCAAATATTATATATTTTTTAATTTTTATGAAATATCAATATTGTAATTTAAACCTTAGAATAAGTGAAATTTTATTTCAAATAGGAACGATACAAACACGACAAACTTAACAAATAACAAGTTAAGTTTGTTAACAACTATGACAAACCGAACAATTTAAATATTACAATGCAAGCAAACAAGCCAAGAATACAAACATCAAGCCGAATAAGACTATAGAAAACTTAAAAAACACACTAGGAAATTGATACTATTTGGCAAACAAAGACCACAAATTTCAATAATCTGACAAATGACTTGATGCTCCTCTAAGATCTCTAAAGAACTAACTGAAGGATCTTAGACTATTCTGAGACCCTTTACCTTGACTCTCATGTCTCTTTTGAGTAATTCTAATATGTTTTTCTTTCAAGAATTGACACACATAGGAGTTTGCCACTGTATTCAAATTAGTGAATAAAATCTTATTCTCCTTTTATTCCTCTGCAAAATTGAGTTTTCTCACTTCCCAGTCATGTCATTTTTGGCCTATCATCACTACCTTTCTGCAAATAATCTCCACATTTGCGGTTTTCTTCTTGAATCACTTTAATCATCTGTGAGGTGTCATCCTCATTTTTCCTCCTAACTTTAGACCTTCTAACACCCGTTGGACGCTGAGTTGAGGGACTCCCATAATTGTCATCATCAATGTTCAAATTGAATGGCGGTATTTCCTACTGCGTAGGTGAGGACATGTAGTTATCATGACCTAGAGAAGCGGGCTCAGTGGAACTATTATTGTCCCTTTGATGCTGGACAAATCTCCTTACTGGGTTTTCGTCATTGGTAAATTTCTCCATGTCTTTCATTAGAGGTCAGACGTGGTCGAAGTTCCAACATTTGCAAATTTTGGCTCTTGACGCTCCATCATTTCTTTCGGTCTTTGATATTGCGATCAAGGTTTCACCATATGTTAGATTAATTCGATAGTATATAATATAATACTAGTACTAGACCTTAACACTTACAATGTCATGCTCGGAAGCACCAGTTGGATGAGCATCTTCAACTTGGCAAATACATCCCAGCATTTTACTGATTGCAACGTTTGCATTCGCTTATCAAATGATTTCATGCTACGTTGCTACGTGATGGATAGTGGAAGTTTACTATTGTACTTGTTTGTAGCTCGATTCTAGAGCATGTTCTTTAACCGATTTATGCTAATAATTGGATTTTGAGTAACATCCAGCCAAACGTGCACAAGATGCATGTCTTTTTCATGTTAGTAACTTGGACCAAGAGCGTCAAACGCCATTGTTTGTTTCACTTGAACTGTGACAGCCTCAATCCCACATCACTTGGATAGAGAAAGCGAGATCAGTTCATAAGTTAAGAAATCCACTCCAACTGACATGAGGCCTTTTATGTGAAAGCCCAAGAGCAAAACTGTACGGGCTAGGCTCAAAGCAGACAATATCATGTCAAAATAGAGTGGGTTGTTACAAATGGTATCAGAGCAGAGCCCAACTGGAAGTGTAGCCAACGAGGACATTGGGCCCTCTTAGGTGGGGTGACTGTGACAGCCTCAATCCCACATCGCTTAGGTAGAGAAAGAGAGATTAGTTCATAAACTAAAAAATCCACTCCAACTGACATAAAGCCTTTTGAGTGAGAGCCCAAGAGTAAAATCGTGTGGGCCCAAAGCAGACAATATCATGTCAAAGGTATAGATTACATGAACTATAATATTTTAGGCTTTGCTCACAAGCTATGGACATTACTTCTAAGTTTCAGCTATTTATAGACCGAAGGGAGCATAAATGAGTTTAAACGTCTCACGAATGGGATACCACATCTCTTGGAAGGTATAGATTATGCTCTTTGAATCTCTGTGATTTTCGAAAGCTGTAGATGATGAGTCATGTCAACTGAAAAAGTGAGATTATGTGTCCTAAAATCTAGAGAATCGATTCCATCTACAAAGAATCGATTCCCTTGCCATTGATACAGTCTGTTCTTGAAATGACATAAGTCAGTGTAGAGATAGGGGTCACGAGATTTACAAAAATGGGGCCAGATTCAAATGAAGCATGCTTTTGAAAATGTGACATAAATGATACGTCACATCCGTTAATAAAGCTAGCACATGTGGAGGCTCGGAATTGGTTAGAATGGGGTATGATTCGTAAAAACAGGTCCCCTCGTACCACCCAAGAAGGTTAGTGGTCCTCTACCACCACATACCTTCATTTTTCCCCTTAATTTTACCAACTAAAAAAATGTTATGGAACAAATTTTAATCCACAAACCACATAATTATCTCCATGATCAACGCCACCTACCAACATACAAAGCGTATGGTACTACAAATTGTATCACCTACCTGTCATGTGCCACCTACCACAAACTTATCCCCATCTTCCCCTATTTAAGAATGGCCTATCTCCCAATTTTACTACAATGCCTACTTTCAGCATATGAGAAAAATGAACTTTAACTTTGGAGGTTCTTCTTCTACTCATTCGTCTACATACTCTAGTGATGAAAATAAAGGTGAACTCTAAATTTACAAATCGGTGATGGAAATGATTGATGCATAATCGGAAGCGATTTTTCGTATGCAAAGAATAACAATTTTATCCTACCACATTATATTAACCAACAGTGAAATGTCATGCCAAAGCATGAAGGCTCTGTCCCAGGGCACACTGTAATCAATTGTGAGCAAGAAGCTATAGATCTTAACTTATTCAATAACAATTTTGCTGAGATTCCACGATTTAACGAGCAGATATTTCAGCGTTGACTTCGTATGTCCCGAAGTCTATTCATGCAAATAGTTCAGGCTGTGCAAGCTCATGATATTTATTTTATACAAAAGATGGATGCAACAGGTAAGTTATGTTTGTCTCCCCTTCAAAAAATAACTACTGTATTTTGAATGCTAGCTTATGGCATAGCTACAATGCTACTGATGAATCCATTAAAATTGGATAATCCACTACTATTGAGAGTATGAAGCGATTTTTCCGATCTGTTATTGAGATCTTTGGCCCCGAGTACCTTAGATCACCAAACTCTAATGATATTGCTAGACTGCTCTATATTGGTGAACAAAGGGGTTTTTCTGGAATGTTGGGTAGCCTAAATTGTATGCGCTGGAGATGGAAAAATTGTCCAACTGCTTGGGCAGGACAGTATACAGGTCATAGCGGAAGCTCGACTATTATCTTAGAGCCAGCAGCTGATTATGATCTATGAATGCGGCATGCTCACTTTAGGTTACCCGGATCAAAAAATGACATTAATGTGTTGGAAAAGTCTCATCTTTTCTCCAATCTTGCTCATGGCATGGCGCCTCCAGCTCATTATGTCATTCAAGAAAAATAATATGACACAGGTTATTACTTAGCTGATAGTATATACCCAAAGTGGTTGACTATTGTGTAAACAATTCACGATCCCTGTAGTCCAAAAAAGAAACTATTTACAACTAAACAAGAAAGTTGTAGGAAAGAAAGTTGTAGGAAAGACGTAGAACGTGCCTTTGGAGTTTTGCAGTCAAGGTTTGCAATTGTAGCAGGACCTGTATCTTTTTGGGACAAACGTGCATTAAAAAATATAATGACAATGTGCATTATCAAGGTGCATAACATGATTGTCAAGGATGAGCGTGACCTTGATGGCCCAATTCAGGAGTGGAGGGAAGATCCAACACCAAAGGTCAAGATGGCTCACGATGAAGAAGCTTGGTTTCAAAGGTTTCTTGAGCGTCATCAGCAAATTTGGGATACCGCAGTGCATTATGCATTCCATGATACCTTAATTGAACATCTGTGAGAGCAATATAGTACTTGTGAAAATTAAGTTTGTGTATGTTAATGAGTTGGCTTGAGTATTTATCTTTATTAATCTGTCGTTGTTTGTTTATTTCACTTAATTATTTATGTGCTTGTTAATGTATCATTGTTTAGTTGGATACTTCAAAAAGTGTAATAGTTAATGTGACAGCCTCAATCCAACATCGATTGGGTGAAGAAAAAAAGACCAATTTATAAGTTAAGAGGCCATCTCCAACTGACATGAGGCCTTTTGGGTGAGAACCCAAGAGCAAAAGTGTGCGAGCTAGGCTCAAAGCAGACAATATCATGTCAAAGTAGAGCGGGCCGTTACACATGGTATCAGAGAAGAACCTAACCAGAAGTGTGGCCAACGAAGACGTTGGACCCCCTTAGGAAGGGTGATTGTGACAGCCTGAATCCCACATTGCTTTGGTAAAGAAAAAAAGACCAATTTATAAGTTAAGAGGCCCGCTCTAACTGACATAAGACATTTTGGGTGAGAATCCAATAGCAAAACTGTGCGGACTAGGCCCAAAACAGACAATATCATGTCAAAGTGGAACGGGCTGTTAAAGTTAATCATTTAGTTTTTGTTCAAAATGAGTTATTTAATAATTTAGATTTTCTTTTTTTTCCCAATGATATTCTTTAATTGGCTCCTTTCGACATAAATGGTTTCCCCTAAATTTAGGGAAACGGTTTCTCCCATATATAGAGGAAACCTTTGGAGTGGCCTAAAAGAAGTTGCTTTGAGTACAATGTCAGTACGAGTGGTGGTTTTTTGTTCTAATTTTTGTTGAGGTTCCGTTAATATTGACTAACGAATTTGAAAGCAGTCATGGATGGTAACCCTTTTCATACATAGGTGAACAATGGGTAACCATATTTGTTTGGTGATCAAATAGTAACCAAATATAAAGTTTAGTGATTACCTATTATTTTTTTCTCCCTAAATGTCAAGGAGTAGCTTTTAAAACATTGAATCAACTCTCTTTTTTTTTTTTTAACAATTTTCATTTATATATCACTACCCTCACCTATTTTCACTCAAAAAAATATTATGATTAGCCACATATACTTGAATTGGCACCCGAGTTAGCCGTAACCCACCAATTGAACCAGAAACTCATTAACCCAGTGTAGTCACCGTGTCAATGACCGAGTTAATATAAAAAACTATAGCTAAGTTCATGTTTACTCTACAAAAAATCAATTGCATACGAGGTATTGCAATTAAAGATAATTTTCTAAATCAAACTTATTTGATTTTCTTCTTCAAATCAAATATTATCCCCCAAATACTAGCCTCCAAAATTTTTTATTATACTAAATGGGTTTTGTGTCCTTGACTAAAAAAGTTAATGCAAATTATTAATAAAAATGTGAATCAAACAATTATACTGCAGCAAATTTTGTATTTGAAAACATTTTCAAAATTTGTATTAGTTGAAATAAGTCACATATTTTAATACTCAAACCAGGTTGTTGCAAATATTGTATTTGAAGACATTTTCAAAATTTGTATTAATTGAAATAAGTCACATATTTTAATACTCAAACCAAGTTGTTGACTTGAGGTACTATCTGTGTGTATCCTAACTTTATCGTCACTCTACAATTATTAATATATTTCGGTTCTAATTTGTTGGTGGTTCATTTTGTGCATTGCACGAGTGCTACTGATTTGAATAACTACTCCGATGACATGTGTTAAAAAATCTAATAGAGAAGGAATTGATGTTAATGTTCTAGACTTAGTTAACTTATATAATTTTGACAAACATTAAACTATGCAACTTAGATATTTATATTATTATTTTGAATGTTTGTCAAATTACGATGATTTATGTGAAGTCGATAAAAAGCAACGATCTACAAAGAATAAATAATAGGTGAGTATTTTCTGCAAGTTTCTCAAGTATAAGTTAAAATTTTCTTTTTGATATTTTGTATTAAGTTTTGTGAAGGAGTATTTCTAGTTTCATCATTGCAATTATTCATATATGTTTATTAAAATAGGTGTGTGACTTATTGGTATTTTGCTACATTATTCATTTATAATGTAAGTTTATGGAACTAACTACAAGACTTTCGATTTATATAGCTTATGAGTTCAATTAAATATGACATTTCAATAGTTGGAGATTTAGTTTTTGGACATGATTTGTGCGCTAGTTCTTGTGGATGACTGTAACAAAACCTTCTGAAGAATTAATTAGTATACCAAAACAAGAAAAAAAATCATGATCCTCCACGACTATATGTTCTATAAACTATTTTCATTTTTTATTATTTCAAACACTAAAAATAATATTTGTTCTCTTAAACATACCTTTTTATAACTCTTGATAACCATTATATCCATATTAGTCTTCTACTATTGATATAAACCAATGAATATTTGGTAATTTTGCTATGAGTTCAAGGGATGTTTGTACATATTTCCTTAATATTTATATTGTTAAAGATGACATGTACTATAACCTTTCAATTATGTGACATTTCTTTATCGTCTTAGATTTCAATTATCTAACTGTAAATTGTAGGACGTGAATGCATCAATTTGAAATTCAACTAATAATTCCTTTAGGTTGCACACAGTGAGGAGCCAAATTCTATAATGGAGACCATAATGTTGTATTTCATTAAGTAATAAATTTTGATCTCAATTTTCTTTGTTCAGTGCACACATCTATCAATGAAATATCTTTTAATTGTTTCTCCTAATTGTATATGTGACACATTTATATGTACTCACTATTCGAATGAGTCTCATGAATACAATCTACAATCTTAATGTTTTTTATATTAACATGTGTACTGTGAGTTTCGATACCTGAGTTGACACGTACTCTTGAAAACAATTAAAATACATAACAGAGAATCCATTACGGTCTGTTTATATTTTTTGAATTCATTTTTAGTCTTGTCTTTCAAGAGTAAATATTAAGTAAAAGAATGATTTTATTTCCCTTGTTTTGAGTATTTTCAAAATTTTAAACTGAAAAGCTCAAAACAAAGGAAATGCGATTTTGTGATTTTGAGCTTTTCAATTTAAAATTTTGAAAATGCTCAAAATAAATTAAATGAAATCCTTCTTTTACTTAATATATTCACTATTGAAAGACAAGATCAAAATGAATTCAAAACATATAAACAGAGCAGGCCCTTACATACTACTAGCCATCATAGAATGTACATAACTGCATACAAGTCTTGTATTTTAATTTCTTTGTGACACAAACCATAACAAACACCATTGCGCTACAATTCATATATGAAATTTCTCTAGGTTGCACGGGTAGAAATCTAGTTGTAGGCTAAAAGTAAAATGAATGGTTGATTGAATGCTAAAAAAATCAATTTTTTCTAAAAAGGTCCATAGAACATGGTGAAAAAAATTAATACTTCTATGGATCATCAAATTAAACACTTTCAAAATCTCCACTTCTAAATTTTTTTTAAGCACAAAAAATAAAAAAAGTAAAAGGTTGATTTATTTTTTACTATAAAAATTTGCTTGAAGTGTCAAAAAAATTGTAGACTTGTAGGAACGGAGAAACATAATTTCAATTTCAGTCCGTAAGTGGAGATTCTAAAAGTTTGGTTTGGTGATACATTGAATTTTTTTTATGATTATGCAATGTAATTTAATTTTAATTTTGATTTGCAAGTATTTAATTTGGAAAAATGCATTTTCAATTTTCCATTTTCTTAAAAAAAAAAAAAATTGATTCACAATGTTTTGATGGTTAAGAGTTATAATTGTTTGAATTGAGGTAAATATGAAAATGAAGATTTTTTTGTTTAATACAAAAAGATAACCATTATCTTTTTTTGAAGGGAGATAAAGATTATCTTAATATAGGATTCTTTTAGTTAATTTTGGTGAGATAAATATATACCGCAATATAATCTTAATCTAACATATACAGTTTTTGGTCAAAATTATGTGTGTGTGTGTGTGCGCGCGCGCGCGGGGGTGTGTGTGTGTGAGAGAATTAAAAAAGAAAAAAAAAAGGCACGCTAGAAGAAATTATTCCATTTATGGTACAAAAACTGTTTAGTTATTCTGCACATCCTACATTTTCAAGAGATATCAATAAGATAGTATCACATTCTATATGATGCTGAACTCGCACACAATATAACCAAACCGTGCCATAATAAGTTTAAAAAATCTGTTTATTCTAGCACTTGGTTCTGAACGTAACACGTCGAATGCAACATTAAGGGAAGACAATTGCCTTCTCATTAATCAAAGCGGGCAAAAAGGTGTAGAATCTTACTTAAGTAAGCTTGCTTGTGGAAATCTTATCCTGACTATGATGTTCGGTATCTGCATTTTGCAACTGACCATTTTTTTCTGCTTCAGCTGCCTCGAGTAATGCCTGTTTTTGCGTAGCTTCCATCATCTCTTTCATTGTTTTCTCCTCTCCTTCAAGCTGTATTTTCATTATTAGCTCTGCTTCCTTGTCAATTGGCTTAAAGCACTCCTCAATCGCGGCTTCCTGCATATGATTAACCAAAATTCAGCCTCCTCGGTAGATAGTCAGCAAGAGATGAAAGAGGGGCAGGAAGGGACTTTAGAGCCAAGCCCACTGAGCATATTCAAAACCAGTAAGGATTGTGCCTCGTAACTAATGGCAGTATTATTACACCGAAGAATACATCAAAATTCATCTTAAGAACATCCGCTACCATTCTTCAGCAGAATCAACTGGTTTTCTGAGAAAAACTAAGCCAATCTAGAATCTCTTGCTACTGGTAAATCACAACTGACATAGCTAGGAGTTCATCGATACGTTGGAGAAACTAACCAATAGAGAGAACAGAGGGGGAAGATACTTTTTGATACATAACGAAGCAATTGTAAGAAAAGAATAACTAGACAAAGGAACACTATGATCTCTGTAAATGTTACAAATTTTTTATCTTGAAGTCATGGAGAAATTCAACTAATTTGCTCCTCATCTATATTCATAAAGATGAACCTAAAAAGGACAATGCTGCAGTTGGCAATGACCAATGCAATGGATATTTGTTGTTCAGTCTGTCAAGTGCAGAAGTCTTTACTTAAGAAATATGGACGAGCACAGAAACAGCAATATGCTAGTCCAGTACAATATCCGGCTATGGATCATTCCAGGCAATTGTAAATTTGGTTGTATTCGGCAGCGATTATGACAATCCTACACTAGAGACAAATGAAAGTAGATAGAAGACTGAGTTGGTAAGGAATCATTAAATTGACGAGGGAAGGAATTTCATCTTAAGTTCCAAGTTCTCGGTCAGAGTCTGTTCAAGCAAGAACTAAGGTCACAGTGTCTGGGGCAGACAACTAACAGTACAGGTAATGAAGCTCAAGTTCCCACTAAAAACTTTTTATGATGTTGTAAAAGGAGATCTTCTATGACATAGTCTCAACTCTCAACGGTGGCAGCAGCATTCTTATGGTGTACTGAAAGAAGAATCTGTAAACTTAGTCTTTTCCTTCACATGAAATTTGCCAGTTGAGCACAATAAAAAGTTCCATTTTCTGCTCAGATAGACGTCGATATGTAAAGAAATGAGTTCTCTGAAGGTACATATATGAAATTGTAGCAGCCAAATTCCACGTCAGGTGATGACAAATATTCTGAATGTGTGCAACAAAAGAATGCGTAAATATAAGGTGCCACAAAAAGTGATATGATATCTCAGATTCATCATTTCTCATGGGATCAGGGTTACTCACATTTAGGAAACCACTGACTGAAGCAATAGACAGGCCAAAAAGTAGGCAGGAGAAACTAGATATGGAACTACAAATAGGAAGCTGATCAGCTCATTCAAGCCGGGAAAAAAAAAACACACACACACATACACGCGTGTGTGTGGGTGTGTGTGGGTGTATACATGTAAATCCATCTATGCCTTATTTAATTTAATGCATCAAAAACACGGGAGAGCCAAACTTCATTCTTTCAAGTTATATTGATTATTGGCAAAGGTCTTTGTTGGCATGTGAACACTTCATAGTGTAAGGACATTCAGAAAAGGGAGAAATAAGATATATTGTGACATAGACAGATTTACCCCTTTTTTGGGTTTTTTTCCCTAAATAACAAAATTCATGAATATAAATGTATCAGCAAGAAGACAAGGATTTATTATCCACATAGAAATACATCACATTTAATCAAGGAAACAAGAAAGGTGGATCTTTTAATTTAAAAAAAAAAAAAAAAGGGTATTGGCTAACAGAACAAAAGCACTTAACCTTATTTATTTATTATTACTAGAAGAAATAAAGTAAATCACTAATGGTAATTATAGAAGAATGAATAACTATTAGCAGTGAGGAATCAACTACTTGTTATATAGACTTCCAGGACATAAGTGCAAGGTGTATTATTAATGTGGACAAACTTCTTGCGTAATTCCAGAAGTGGCATTATAAAGCCATGTGAAATATAAACACAAAGAAAGGTAATAAAATATAAAGATCATGACTTAATCAGCACGTGCTCCATGTTTCTAAATACTGTGAATGGCCGGCTTTTGTCAAAAATATCATATTTGCATATTGCATGCTCAAGCTTTTCCTATGTGTTTCCCTCGCTCCTCAAACACTCAGGGTTGAGGGTTGAATGAAGTAATCAGGGAGATCAATGTAGCTCTCCCAGCATGAAGTGGATTAGACGGCATCTTTCACATGTTACTGTTACTGTTAGACCCAAATATCTCTACTAGAAGGAAGAATCCTAACAACATCGTAGACTCCTGGTTAATGGAATTACAATCCAACTCCATAAACTTTTTCACGCCAATTATGAGCTCATCACACATCCCAAAATAATATATGCGTCCCAAAATAATATATGCAGAGTAACGTGACCGTTAGACCATCTCAACTAACCTAATCAATCATTTACATGTTCATGAGTCATTATGTTATGAATGCGGAACAATTTATCCTTGCCATCCAAATATTTTTTTTTCTTTTAAGGAAAGTAAATTTCATTAAAAGAAAGGACAAATTACAACGACCAGGCCCAGAACAAGACACAACAGACACGAAACCGAAAGACGCGAAACTGGGCTGAGGACACCAAGACAAAACACAATAGACACAAAAGGACAAAAGACACAAGACACAACATGGGCGAACAAAAGAGGGCCTTTGATAAGATGAAGTCCAACGTATTGGGCCTCATCCCATGAAAGCCCAAAGGGTCAAATACCAGGCCCAAAAAAAAAAAAAAAAAAGAAAGAAAGATCAGAAGGATGGAAATCTTGAATGATTAAATGATGAAACAAGATCCTGTCTTCAAGTTTCTACACCAACCCCCCACCACCCCCCCCCAAAAAAAAAAAACCCGGGGGGGGGGGGGGGGGGG